>MU624244.1:0-50746 GCA_025201745.1 Xylariaceae sp. FL1651
TTTTTTTTTACTGCTCCTTGTTTTTTAACCTCAAAATTTTTTTTTAAAAAATTTTTTTAAATTTATAAAAAAATTTTTGGATTAAATTATTTTTTTTTTTTTTTTTTTTTTAAACCCCCCCCCCCCCCCCCCCCCCATTTTTTTTAAAGTTACAAGACCATTGTGGAATACAAGACGGTCACCGTGACCGTCCCGATTACCCCCCTCGCACGGTAATGATGGGACATCCTCTTTCCTACTATTCCACCCTGTGGATGTAGGTTGTACTTTCGATGGTTTTGACTAGGACTATGTACTATATGTAGGTACGGTTTTCCTGCACAGCCCTTGACAGCATTGGAGTAAAGAACCTACAACAGGGTGTGAACCCTCTAAGCTGACGCTTAGAGTATTGCTCTGATTGGCTAAGCTAGCACATGTGGACCTTATCGCCGTCTACTTTGGCTGAACTAGCCAATCACCAAGTGTCTTTTATTTTGGGACTGGTCACGAGCCTCTGACCCCTTTGACCGCTAACTTCCAGCGGAGGGTCCACTGCCTGCTGTGGGTTCTCTAGTATTTAGTGTACACCTCTGCTACCGGGGTCTTCATCAATGCCGTGTTACTTGGCTCCATTTCTCGACCAGGGTTTATAGATCTTTACAATACGCTATACTGTATAAATGTTGTTCGTAATAATTCTAGATGTTTCTATAATTATGTATCTGTTCATACTAATTAGTATATAAAGTTACAACTACAGATAATATTGTAAAGATCTATGAACCCTGGTCGAGAAATGGGGCCAAGTAACACGCCATTGATGAAGACCCCCGCGGAAGTGTACAGTAGTTCGTTGGCCCCCTGCGTCGGGAGGGCGGGTCTTGCAGGGGCCAGATGGTTTCGGTGTTCGAGTCAAAAACATCTTGACTGATTTTGTAAGTGGTAGTGATGCACTCCAAACTAGCTCTGCTGAAGCTTATCGGTAAACAAGACTTCCCTGAGCAATAGTTACTACTGTTTGGATTGAAAACTTTCAGCGAGCAAAAAGATACCTATACATTGCGATGCCGTGCTTCTATTTGTTGCGATGCAGACATTATATGAGCAAACAGCAGCTTGCAAAGTAGATACCTCCAAGGAACGCCCATGGGGTTCCCTACTCCTACCAGCAAAGACCTCGACGCTATGACTTGGACGAAGCAGTCAACCCACCTGATCCGGTTGGGAAAGAAAAGCAGTATGATTGAAGGCGTGGGTATAGTTATGCGACATGTTCCTCAAGGCTCGTACAATTTCCTCGAAGATGATGCGTCATTTTCCGCTCTTGTCACCTTTGAAAACTTTCATTAGCATGGATGACGAGGCACAGCGATGCGGAAGACCCGTTGACCTACGATTAATCCCCTTGTTGAGCTTGGTGTTTCTACGTGTCTGGTCGGCAAGCTTCTTGTCCTTCCAGTATTGTTTGTTGCGTTCTTGTCGGGCTTCTTCTGTCATTCCAGGGGGGGGCGCAACCGCCTTTGACCCCCTCGAAGAACCGATAGCCTGGCGTTTGGTTGTTCCGCTGCTATCGGCGATGTCCATGGGGAGAAATAGTTTTTGTAATATATAAATAAGTAATCGAGCGGTTTAAAGGGAGCTGGCGATATTATCGTAGGGACTTGATGGCGCTTGCGGTCGGCTGCTGAAACAAAAGAAAGATGGAGAGACAAATGTTGGGAGAGAAAGAGCGAGAAGGTGAATCCCATCATTGGTGCCATAATTACGAGGGAATAACGTTCGGCCGGGGCCATTGAGTTACCTTACCCGTAGGGCAATCCAAGCCAAAACATGCGCCTCTTTGAATCTTCCATTTAGCATTCAATAACAGCCACAGTCATCAGCTAAAAGGTTGGAGGGCTGTTCATCCACTCCACATGCTGCTAAGATGCACGTAGCACTAATCCAGATGCGGTAGCCATTCGATTTGGTATCTACACTAGTCTAATATAAAGCGAGAGGATTATTTAATATGGACCTGGTCAACATGGGCATTTCTGGGTGTGCATGATCGGAATTCTTGGGGGGGTGGCTGTAGGTGTATTTCGCTGCTAGACCGTTTGCGGCCAAAAGTCAACACCAAGTTCAACGCCCTACTGCTACTTTGATTACTGCGAATGCCCATATCTAGCAACAATAGCAATTGCATTAAAACAAAGAGCGCTAAAAGTCTTAAATAGGTTCAAAAGAAGTAGTTAAGTTAGACTTACATATGTATATGAGCAAATTAATGGGGACTGCATAGAGTTCACTAATTTGGCCGCTAGGTGTGAACCGTAGCTGACCGTAGAAAACACCTACACCCTGTGGAATTTCCAATCCTGTCCACCCAGAAATGCTCTACTGTAGATGATCTATGCAGCCTATAATAGTGGCTAAGATAAGTACTTACTTAGTTAGCTTGAGCTCCCCCACTAAATACCATGTATATTAGGTATGCATATCCAATCCACCCTAGTGAGCACCAACAACACGTACAATTCACATTACAATACACATCTACCAAAAAAAAAATTATGACAAGAATCCGGTGCACTGTAGCTCGGTATATATAATGTCAAAAGTCTTTTTAGCTTACCCCGTGATAATTGAAGGCTGAAACTGATGAATCACGCTCCATTGCACCATAACCTATTACATGCTTTAGTAATCTAATGGTACCTACAAAGCACAATATAACTGGCTGTCCCCTTCAATTATAAGTTTGCATTATAAGCTCTGCAAATCCAACTCCTAACTGTTCCAATATAATCAACAATCCCAAGCATGCTAGCTGATTATTCACATAATTGTAAATATCAGTTGGCTGCTCATTGTTAAAGTTCTTCTAAACCGGAGTCTGCTCGTTGAAAAAGCTGTAAGGATAATTATTAGGATATGAAACGGTTTAAAATTGTAGGATAAATACCACCAAAGTCATTAACATGGATGCACATGTAATTCCACGACAATAATATAGGTTAACTGCACCGTAACGAGTATAGTATATACATTGCTCTCCTTCTCGTTAGGGCCATCCCACTAACTGCCCACCCACAATCTCATATATTCCTCATTCCTGTTCACCAAAATCCTGTGCCGCCCCTCTGGGATATCATCAGAGCCATCGTATCGGACGTTGGTCTCTTGTTACCAGAACAAATACAAATAAGAAGCGGCGCTTCCATTTAGTTTAATGTTATCGTAATCAAACCCGTTAGGCATCTATCCAATGATATATAATGAGGCAGGCATCTATAGCGCTTGACCACCGGACATACGCTCAACCATGTATATGCTTCCGAAAGTGGAAGTTCGACGCTGGCCCCAAGTCTTGATAGTAAAGGAATCCACCTTCCTATCACAGTATAAACTAACTGAGGGCAATTTAGTGAATGTCATAAAGACATGTAAGGATCCATCCTATACCTTCATGTCCTTGACACAACCGCAAGTATGACATATCGTATCTATCGCGCTCATAATTCATGTTCTACAATTCTGCGGCTGCTCTACTAGATGCTAATGTAGCAGAATATTCTCCTTCATCAGCGATATCTTAATAGTGGACTGCTCGCAAATAACGTGTTAAGACTTTTGGGCGTTTGAAGCCTTTCCTCGACTCAGCGCATCGCGACTCCTTGCAATAGTAATGCTTACATATATCATGCTTTACTCTGCAATTTCGGACCAAGCATCAGTTAGTAATAGTATTTTCCCGCAACGTGGCAGTGTCAGCCGTCGGGACTAGATTTAGTGATACACTATCGTCTAGTGCAAAGAACGCTTGCTAGTCCTGTAGTGCAACTTCTTAAAGTCATAGAGTAAGTTTATCAACTCGAAGATATTCTCCGCAAGCGTGCTTCTCTCTAATGCAAATATCTCAAAATACCTAAAGAATACCCTTGCGTTGAATAAGGCTACGTGCAATATTGCAATACTGTGGATATACTAGCAAAGTGCAGTAGTCATCGGTGCCTTGATCAACAGTGCGCTCATCACCATATATTAGGATGATCTTCGAAGTAGTGTGATCAGGTAAAAGCACTCCCGGAGATCCTTAAATACCTGAGTAATCACCGGAGACATTATTCACCAATCTGCTGGGCCCCTAGGGGTTCAGGATCACGAGGCTGAACTGCGAGGCTGTGCCATAGGGATCCACAATCCCGCGATATGCAAACATCCGCCTCCAAAATTTCTAGTTCGCTAGCTGAGAGTTAATTCCTCTTCAGTGCCCATTTGGCATGTTGGATAATAGTAGTTTATGTAAAAACAAGTGTATTGTATATTAGGATAAGTTAGAATAGTGAACAGATTTCTAGATAGGTTAGGTGCAAGCCCCTACTGTATATGTGGTATACGTGGGGAGTCCTAGCAACCAGGATTTGCTAGCCCCTATTTCTGAAATAGCATTGACTATTACTGGTGCGGGCGCAGACGAAGTTGAAGAGGATGTGTATGAAATCTTGCACGCTGGGCCGCCGTCGGAGCAAGGGGCAGCCATGGACAGGTCTTGGACCATAGTCGTGGAGACGTACTGGGGGTCCGTGGTGAAGAACTAAGAGGGGAGCCAAACCCCTAAAATTTTGGAGAAGATGAGGAAAAACTACGACGAGACATTTTGGCAAATCTGAAAGAGTTGATTTGCAGGATTCATGTTGTCGTGGGACATAAGCCAGAGAATTAAAGACGATAGAGCTACGTTCTTGTGGTTCTCTATCAAGATTGTTGCAGGTGGCCCTTGCCCTTGGCCAAGGGATTAGCTCTGGCAAGGTCGACCCACCTGCTAGTATATAGGCCACCTTCAGTGCCAGCACTTGCTGCTGTTCAACTTCTTCCAGAATACATCACTTTTATCGCTTCTAGCTGTTCACATTGGCGTTTTCCCTCGCAACAAAGATCAGAATACATTTGCCAAATCCAAAACGCAAAATATCAGAATCATATCATACGTGAACTGTCAAAGCTCGACATAAATTTGATATCAGGATGCGATTTGTGCTGATGTTGTTGTATACATCACCCAGATAAGGCCAGCAAACTTGGGCAAGAAGAGTAGGTTTACGCCGATAATAACGCGAACGAAGAGGTGTCTATATTCGGTACGATATAGCTAAGAATATAAACTATATATTATTCATACATTATGTTAGATCGAATGGAAGAACCAATGGAAGCAGGTTCAGCGAGAATATAGTTTGCCAAGATGAAACTCGGATTTGGTCCAGCTTTTGAGGTAGATTTTAGACTTCTAAGCCGTATACTGACTTTAGACGAATTTGAATTGCTTCATCTGCACAATGCGCTTAATATTGTTATCTTGCTCGGAGATATCCAGCAACAGGACATAGTCCAGAGCCATGTCCCCCTTTGGGGTATCCATCGTGGCGTGGGCAAAGACGACGACGCGGTATGCTGCGGGACCCTCAATCTCCTCGATGAGTTAAACCTCGAAATTCTTGAATCAATCCTTCGTGGCGAGGAAGTGTGCTTTAGCTGCTGCGTTATCATTGCCTTTACCATTCGGCGATGTAGCGGGCCAGAACTCATACACGCAGTCCTCAATTCGGCAGCTCCTAATCTGATCCTCGCCCCAGGAATTAAAGCCGTTAGTGAGTCTATAAGCTGTACTCAAGAGCTTAGAATGGCCTTGTTCCGGATTTGATTTTTTGATCTTGACAGGATCAATAGTCGTGGCTGGCACGTTTATCAACAAGCCTTGCGGCATCTTAGGTTTTATTTCTAAAGGTAATCGTACGGCGCTCACCACTTATACTGGTTCGCTAGTGGTTTACTGGTAATTATAGTTTGGAAGCATCTGTGGCCAGCCTTGCCTCATATATGGCTTGCACCTTAAACTCATGTTACATTAAAGACTTCTCTTAACCAATCCTTATATGGTGGCTTTTTCTGTATCTATACGTTCGGCGCCGGCGCTAACATCGAATCTCTGAATATTATTAAACGTCTTCGGAACTAAGCCTTGAGCTGAAGTAATCACATGATATTAGCCGAAACCCGAAGTAAAATTATTATCTCGATTCCCTAACTACCTCCGCCTGCTTGTTACCCATAAGTTTTGATACCTCCAGACGTATGTTCGAAAAGAATTTACTACCATATAACTGAAATTAGCCTCAAGTACATTTTAGAAAGAAAGAAAGAACGGTAGAGTCAAAATATCATTACGTAATATTTAATGTGGACACGTTTAGCGACTCTATGAGTGATCTGTAAGTTGTTGCCAAGACAAAATCACAAACGCATTTGAGGCGGTACAGATCTCAACAAATAGATATGAGGGGGTCTAACCCATTGATTTCTTGTCAGTCGAAGACATCTAAGAAATCAACCAAAAATCAAAAGCTGATGGCAGGTCGTTGTATCCTAAGCAAAAAAAAAAAAAAAAAAAAAAAAAAAAAAGGGAAAGACCCAATGCGATATTTCTTCAGTCTCCCCTGTATCGGTGGCGTAATGGCTAGCATAGGTCCTAAAGCTGTCGGTTACGACGTGCGGCGAAGTTAACATTGATACAAAGCTATCCTTCAAGGACGCTTGTTAGCAACCTGCTAGGTATATTTTAGTCTCCTATGTTAGCACAGGAC
Source organism: Xylariaceae sp. FL1651 (assembly GCA_025201745.1). Lineage (NCBI taxonomy): Eukaryota > Fungi > Ascomycota > Sordariomycetes > Xylariales > Xylariaceae > Xylariaceae sp. FL1651. The sequence goes on from MU624244.1 coordinate 6,609, forward strand.
TCGCCGCTAGAATGCTTTAAACCTCGGCAGACCCAGGTTCAAGTGTTACTGCCGTGTCTATCAGTAGGAGATGCTGTCAATGCTGCACACGGGGGTGCCAGAATGATTTAGTTTTACAATATCAATCAGGTTCGAGATAATATCACTTGATAAATACATACAAATTGGGTTAAACCGATTAAGCAATATATAATATGAAGAAAGCCTATATTGCACTGAAAGACATCTAGCCTGCTATTTAGTCTTTGGTAGGAAGAATTCGCGAAAGAGATTATCTTAGTATTACTATGATAACTAAATCTGCGCGTCCCTTTTACCGTAAATCAGCTTTTATGCTGCTATGTTCCTGTCTACATAACCATAATCATCATCGTCGTTGCGTCTTCTACCTCTTCAGGTCCAAAGGCTCACATGCGCATACTACTCGTGGCATTGCAGCACGTGAGACTCTCGCAGAGATTGCCGCAGATGATCTGACAAGCCGAGCCATCAGTACGTCGCCTTCTAAGCGACACAGCTACAGGCGCAGGGCTAGAACCAATACCAGTCGCGTTTACCTCTCTGTTTTCATCTCTGGAAGCGATGCGCTGGACAGGAGGAGAAGGAGCCGGATCCGCAAGCTCGGGCTGTAAAGTCGCGGAGTGAATGCCATAAGCGTGAAGACACTCATTTACAGTCTTGGCCTGGTCCATAAACTCTGCCATCTCATTATTGGAGACGACGACGTGTGCTGACGCGATTGCCTTCTTCTGGTCGAGACGCCAGATGTGAAGCTCATGCACTGACTCGATGCCGGGGATCTGCGACGATCAGCATCAAGTACCATCCAGTTTTGACACATGTCGTTAAAATCTCAGTTCAAAAATAAGGGTTTTCCCTTTCTTGGGCTGGATTAAATAAGGGAACTACAGACGTACCTTCTCCAGATCATGTTTGACGTCCTCGATATCAACACCCATCGGCGCGCTCTGCATGAGTATTTTCCCACTGTTCTTAACAAGGGGAATAGACGACAGTAGGATCAAAATTGAGATGGCTGTTGACACACCCGGATCTGCGTAGTAACGGGTCGGGGAGTTTGTGAGCCAGATTACGAGGGCCGCAATGATGACAGCAACGTTGTTCAATGCGTCGCTAATGACATGGACCAGGACGCCCATTATGCCCAGGTCGCGTCCTGGAGCTTTTAGCTTGACGATTGTATGGCGGTGTTCCGCGTGAGCACCAAGAGGCTAAACAGCCGGTTATTATATACTAGCAGAGAGGGCTGTGCATCACTCCACTCACTGTCAAGGGAATATCCTCGCTGAAGCTTTGAGTTGAGGGAACAGCTGCCTCGATATTAACGGGGCCATGGCTATGTACGTGTTCTTGGCTAGCGGCATGAGATTCATCGTGTGTATGAGAGTGGCCTTGGCTATGGCTATGTCTTCCATGATCATGACCATGATGTTCGTGCAACAGGGTTGCGCTTAGAATATTGAGAGCCAGGCCTACGGACCCAATGACGAGGACGAGTTTAGGATTCTCCACCGCTATCAAAACAGGAGGCGTTAGAAACCACAGCGTCAACCGCCTACCAGCGCCAAGTGAACTCACGCCGGATGGAAATGAATCTTTCGATAGACTGTAGAAAGATAGAGAGCCCGAGAGCGAGAAGGAAGACCCCATTAAAGAATGCGCCCAGAAGCTGAGCGCGGGCCCAACCGAAGGAAAAATTTTGAGGAGATTTGGCCCTTTCTGAGACCTAAGAGGCAGATTAGAGCGTTGTCATTGTGCGCAAGAAAGGCAGCTCGAACTATGATTGCCGCAAGGGCTATGATGAAACCGATGAGGTCATTCAGCTAATGATGTATTAGTGAAGCTGTCCCGACTTCCCGCCGCTTGAAGTGGCCCGGGGCGTACATAATGGAAGGCATCCGCCAATAGGGCCAGAGACTTGGTGTAGAATGCAACTAGACAACAATCAGTGTAAGCTCAGATATTGTGAGGATATCGCCCAACACACCCGCGATCTCTGCCACAAAAAAGGAGAAAGAGATGCATATGACGGCAATAAGCTTCTGCTTAGACGTGAGTTTGAAGATGGCCATGGTGGTTGGACGGATGCTATTCGCAGCAGAACCCGGAGCATCCCGGATTGGGCAGGCCAGGTTCGGAGGTCGAAGTTGGTGGTGGTGGGAGTTGAGTGGAGGAGGAAGAAAAGTCCTCTAAGTCCAGTAAGAATCGGGCCCGGGGCTACGGTATTAAATAGGCAGAGCACAGAAGTGAGAAATGTAGAAGGTGATGAGGAGTTGACAGGTCGTGCATCAAATGTGTAACGAAATAAAGCTTGTCTGTTGTTGTCCCTAAACTTGCTTTAGAAGTATGGATGTGCTCTGTAGGCAATGCTAAGGCACGTATCCGAAGTAAACCGGCGACCGGTCAACGCGAATAACTTGAGGTAAAGTTCGGCAACAGTAGGCTGGGGTAAATTAGAGTCTCAACAGTGCTCGTATAAGATATCAAAGTGAGAACCACAATTTTTAGTGATTAGGTCAAACGTGCCTTCTCGCATCGGCCGCAATCTCTTTCGAAAGCTGTGTTAGAGTGGTCAGACCTCCAAACCTTCGTTTGTGCCCCAATTCGTTCTGTTGTGCAAGTACCCGAACTCATATGTCACGCCGCACAAATCTTGAGCAGAACGTAAAGCCCCTGGCCACAACCGTGAATCAAACGAACGAGGCCTAGCTCGAGGCTAGGTTCGTAGCTTGATCGAAAATTGGGGTGCAAGTTTGTGTCATGGAGGCATCCCTCACACGGTTCACTGGTGACGCTGAAGTAGATGTCCGCGGTTGGCGCGCTGGCTGTAGTCTCGGGTCCGCTGCTCGATGGGGAGGCAGCGGCAGCATCGCTGCTTGTTGATGCGGTCGCCGTCGCGCCATTGTCACCAGGCTCTGCAATGCAGACCCGCTGTCCCACCAGAAGTGGACGGCTTCCGTCGCTCCCTACAGTCGTTCCCGTGTTGAGCTTGAGAAACTCCGCCAAGCTGATCCCCTGAGCTCTGCTGATCTCATCGCACGAATCGCTGGCTACTTGAGGCTAGGCTGCTCGAAAGTACAACCAACTGTTAGTTGTTGCTCGCGTTGCAATCGTGAGCGGTAATGGTGTTTATTACACAAGCAATGAGTAGACTCTGCTAGTATACCAATTTTTATAGTGGTGGTACACTGTATCGGGCCGTTCGTACACTTGTAAATGATTAAATTGTGTTCTATTTATCTATTGATAAAAGAGGAAAGTCATATGTCAAGGAATAAAATAGTGGAATGGCCAAGACGTGCCGAAGCGAGACAGTTGTCAGAATTGCTCTTAAGAGGCTTGCTGGCCGGCCCAGGTGGCTTGCCCTTTGGAGAAGGTGGCCATTGCTTGCATGTGTAGCTGCAGCTAGGTCTAACCTTAAGTGCTCTCCTGTAACTTATCGGACTGCACTGTTTAGCTGCAGTTGGACCAGATTGTGTGCCCAGCCCGGACGCCCCACGCCAAGGCAATAAATTTGGGCGGTTTATGTCGTGATCCCGCAACCTCCACCGAAAATATTTGATAACGCAAAACCCTTGATGTACTGTACAATGGTGTTGCTAACCCTCCTCGTACATCCTACGCCATACATTAAAATGTAAAATCACTTCCGCTTGACTGAATCTACTGCTGTTTCTTTGGCTAAAAGGCGGACCCAACTCAAAGTGATCAGCCCTAGACTTGTGCTAAAGCATTGAACCATATTCGTGCCAGCTGTTTGTGGGCATTTCCTGTCGTATTAATGTACGAGCTATTTAGGCACCTGTTAAACAAATCTGAACTCTCCGCACATTCAGATGCAATTTCCATTCTCGGACGAGTAATGATACGACCGCATGGTCCTGGAAGCCCATCCCACGCTAGTCGATTGGGCTTGGAAAGGAGTCAGAGCGTCATAGGGGTTTTTAGAGTGATTCATCACACCCTTTTAATGTTATCTTATAGCCCGAATAATGCTGAGTGATGAATAATGAATAAAGACTAGGGTGTATGAGTAAACGTTTTCTATACTTTGCTGAGGAATAGAAAAACTGTGGATGGAATGATATATAATCACAACTGTACGCTTGAGAAAATAATAAGAAACATCAAGGGAAATATATTTGGAGAAAGTTAAGGTGTCCGGATACGGCTAATTTCGTACGATTTGGCTTGTCTTGTACGAATTGATTTAATCACTATCTGGTAGAGAGAATGTATATGATGTATTGTTCCTAGAGACGAAGGCCTAATGCTTTATCATGGTATACGTACTTCATCTGCCCTTACAATGACCCTAAGTCAGAGACTTGTCCTAGCAACGACAAGTGAGATTAGCATCTTGCTATACGTTTGGCTGATTATATGCCATTTATTGTATTGTGATACTTTTCATCAACTAAGTCCATATCAAGTACCACTAAACCTCGAAAATGAAAATCTTTTAGTCTTTCAAAAATGTCGAGAGCCCACACTGGGGGCCGCATATGCCAGTGCCACGATTCTAGTTATAGAACGATTGGAAAAATACCAATAGCACTTTGGTTAAACTCGTTCGAGGTAAGGGGTCTCTAAGGATTAGCTCGTTCCAGATAGTATTAAAAGTAAAAGTGATGGCGAAATGGCTCATTATTGAGACGCCGATTGTGTCTCATAGTAGTTTTTAGTTTATAAATGTGTGGAAGCCTTTAAATGTATTCTAGGAAGTCGATAAGTTTGCCATAGGGATATGGATCATAGATTAGTATAAGAGAGTATGAGTGATGTGAATCTGACATAGGAGTAACGAATAATGTGATCCATTCTTAGACTTGATGACGTAGTCCATTGTCGCCTTATCTTAAAGTCTTGCTTTTTTTCAGAATGTAACATAGGTGATGACTATTCGATTTCACCATTGGGGTAAAGGCAATAGGAAGAACCCCTTTGGTGTAGGCCGTAAATGGTATGAGCACTCCGTTCTGTATTCTAAAACCAATATAGCCGTCGAGGCCTCTATACATATACTCGTCATTTATATACAAAATGCGCATCCCATTTTGCAGTCGATGTAACAATATCCGGTATTTATCAATCTTTCCAAGCACAAATATCTCTAGACTCAACGACTTTGCTTTTTCTCAAGTCGGTTCTCATACGCAGGCTCTTAGAGTGTTCTCGATTCCTCTTGTATCTTTCAGGACTTTTAAGTCCCCTGTTGCCATGAACGCCATAAAGGTGATCAATACCCTAGTCTCCTGAAAATGCGACTCTGATCTCAACCTAGCTAACAATAGTAGAATACCATCGGTGAAAATTTTGGAGGCAAAGCACAGAAGTTTTCCACTCATCAATTCAGTCTTGATGATGTCCCTGACCTGAGGGGGAAGGTAGCCGTGGTTACTGGCGGTAGCGAAGGGATTGGATATGGGTGTACCTACACCTTGCTAAAGCATAATATAGCTAAGCTTTATATCCTATCAACGTCCGAAGACGTGGTTGAGGGAGCACAAGAAGCCATGTCTAGAGACCTGGGCCAAGATGCAGCAGACAAGACCAAGTGGATTAATTGCGATTTAGGCGACTGGAAGAAAACTAGGGATATAGTCGAGGAAATTAAGAAGGATACCGACAGACTCGATATCTTGATTAATAATGCAGGAAGAGGCATTATGACACACCAACTCACTGACTATGGTGTCGACCGACACATGGCCGTGAATCATATGGGTCACGTTATTTTGACGTCTCATCTACTTCCATTGATGAAGAAGACGGCGGAAGATGGCAACATCGTCCGCATCTCCCACCAATCCAGCAATGCCCATCAATCAGCCCCGAATGATACAAAGTTCGAGAGCCTGGAAGAATTGAACCGTGATCTGGGACCCAATGCACAGTACGGCCGCAGCAAGCTCGCCAGTATTCTGTACTCCCGATATTTCGCGAGGAAAGTGACCAAAGCAGGCCACCCAAATGTGCTAATGAACGCCACCCATCCTGGGTTTGTCAGCACTAAAATGAGCAAGCAAGATATCTTTGAACCTTATCCGCTGGGTGGATACACCAGTGAGTAGTGTTTGGCGTTCTTTTCTTATTATTTGGACTAATTCTAAGAGCAAAACTCGTTTTTGCTGCTTCCATGTCCCAAAAGCCCTGCATGACCCTGAAACTCTTTTATTCTATTTAAAATGAAGGTTACTGACTTGAGATGTTGTAGTGGCTGTCGGCATGGAGCCATTCAAAAAAGACCAGTTTGAAGGAGCTGTGTCAATCATGTATGCATCAACGGTGACGGAGGAGTCGGGCCAGTAGTAAGTAACGCCAAAGTTGATTTCTCCTATTCTCGATTTTTCTAAAAGTCAAATCCTCCTACTATGAGGCCAGCCCCTCGCTAGGAGTTCTAATTATTTATGAAATGCCTATTAAACCCCTCTATGAAGCAACTACTGACTTCGGGCTCTGCAGCATCTGTCCGCCGGCGGTACCTGAACTAGGTAGCAAACTGGCGCAAGATGACGAACTAGCAGACAGACTTATGGAACTTACATACCAGATTATCATGGAGAAGACGAAAGGTGAATCATTAAATCAGGGTTGCCCTTTTGATGACTTGGTACTTCACTAGAGAGTTACAGCGTTGTAGTGGTAGAAGAACTGAGATCTATGGTAGAGTCTATAGTGAGATCATAGATTTCACTTAATGGAGAATTCGAGTCGTTTCTATACCAACTGTCAAAGATGGCACTCCAATATGCTGATCAACTAAAACAACACAATTATGTAAGTCTATAGCGGAATTGGAGATTTAAATACATTCAATTACATAAGCAGCCAGTTATTGTCATGGTAAACAGAGGTACATGCAGCACTGAGTATCAGCTTGTAAACGATTTACGTTGTGCCTGTGGGACCGGGATACACTGGTCTAGTCTAAGAATAGTAGTGATCTGCACCTAGTAGTACGTTCCAAATGGAGAAGGCGGTATCCATATATCCCTAAGCTATCTAACCTTAGATACTGGTACTGTAGTCTAGTATCAGTACAGATTAGATTCTGCCGGTTTAACTCACTAGCTTCGCCGTCCGTCCCACTATTGCGATCAGCTACCACGATAGTAAAGGTGAAGCTTCATTCCCTTCCTCATATATGAGGGAGCAGTGCCGCTCCGTGTCGGGGTACTCTGGGAACCAGCGGAAATGGTAAAAGCTCCAAGAGTACGATGCTCTGGGTTTGAATCCCCCGGAATAGGCTGACTGAGGTGCGATGTCTCGAAATGCTGCTCTCTCGCCCTCGGCGCCCCGGCGTCCTGCTCACTGGACCTCGCATCTGCGGCAGTTTAGCAAGTCGAGCACCGACAAGCTATCTATCGAGTCCTCGAAGTCTCCTGATACCGCCTCGCTCGCCAGCAATTCGACAATCCGCGACAACCAGTCTTCCAGACGAGTGACTGAGCGCATATGTACCGTGACAATTAATGAGTCCTTGGTCCGCGATGAGGTGCTTTTGAATTTCGATTTGGTCGGCGGCGGCGCCATCCAACCCGGTGTTTTAATGTCTATAACTCCTACCACATTCGAGACCGACCGCGCCGATCGCATGCAAGGCTCTTTCTACGGGTCCTCGAGACCGCCGCCCTACCAACGCTCCTCTTCAGCCCTGGAAGACCCCAAGACCAGCGAGGACACTACCCGAAAATATATCTTCGTTGCCAAGGATATGCCGAAAGAACTAAAGGCCCGCTTTCCAACCGTAGAAGTGTATATTGCGAAGCACGTCGGGGATGCTTTCAATATGAGAAAGGGGACTCAGGTGGTGCTGGCTCCTCTTGACAAGTTGTCCCCTGCTATTGAGGCTTCGCATGTCGAACTCTCATTCAAGGATATGTATATGTCACGGTCCGATATGTGGAGGCTTGCCGTTGCGGATCTGGTCGACAGGACCGTGTATAAGGGTCAGGTCATCTATTTTCTCGGCACTATCAAGGCCATCGTTAGTACCGTCTTTGTTGGAGGCCGTAAGGTGCAATCAGCCTTCTTCGGTCGCCAGACACGTCCTATTTTCCGAAGCGAGTCGGCGAGGTATATGCTATTTATTCAGATGGCGCGTGAGATGTGGGAGTTTGATGCGGATGGTTCTGGTGAGATTATGTTCTACAAGGTCGTTAATGGGTTCCTACCGGCCCTGTTTAAGAAGTGGGCAACGCTTCAGGTGAAGCACCTAGTCAGCATTGTCCTATTTGCTCGGGTTGAGTACGACACTGGGCTAACCACAGACTTGGCCAACACCACTCTTCATCATGAATATTATACTGGCTTCCAGACTTCAGGAAATAAACGGCCGTACAAAGATTTCTACCGAGTTGTCGTGAGTGAGATATCGAGCGGGGAATGGACCAGGATTTTAGATCAGCTAAAGAAAGAGTTTAACATCTTCCGGCGCGATATCAACTTACATCACCGGGAAGCCATGAGCAACGCCATGGAGATTCCTGAAGATTCGAGCGCAAGGGGCAATTCGGTTTCTAAGATCAAGGCTGAGCCATGTTCGGCTATGTACGGCAACTTTCTTGAGGCGATCAACGTCGCGTCATCAATGTATGCGTCCGACTATATCGATCGAGACCTGCTACGCACCGGTATATCTATCGCGTTGATTAGCCCTGGGCCTGGTGTTTTTGAAGTCGAGTACGAATCCCTGAGGCGTGCTACAGAGGCTCTTGTTGGCAATGGAATTGGTATTGATCTCATATGCATTCCGAATCTTCCCCTGCATTCAGTTCCTCTGTTTAGATATCGCAATCCCCACTTCGTAGGTGTCGGTCAGCGATCGCAGTCTCGAGCTTTGCGAAGCCGCGACAGCACCCCAAAACAAATCACTCCTCTGGCTGGGAGCTACTCCACCCTTGCCGAGTCCATGTCCCCTATTAAGGCGACCGACTCTTCTGGTCGAAGTGATATAACTGGGTCAAGGCAATACGCTGATGAATGGGCTTTTGCGCTGCCCCAATGGCTGCACGTCTCGTATTGGACTGGAAAGTCTGAGGAGGCTTTGGCTTATCACGGTGCTACCCTCTCCGCGGTGAACCACTCGCTGAGCAGCGAGTCCCAAGACGAGTTTACGATTCGATGCAGATTATATGATCTTCAAATGAGAAGCGTGCTTGAGACAAATGAAATCGAGACGCCTTATTTACATACTGATTCTTCGTTTCCCAAACTTGTAAGTAAGCAAGATAATGAAGCATCATCGTCCCGCACTCGGAAAGCGCCAGACGCTTTGTTCGAACCAGTGTATGGATTTCAGAAGTTCACGCCGAATAAACTCACAAAACCTGGTGATGTATCACTTTGGAAGAAGTTGCAAGCGTTCGACGAATCCAGAGCTCGACTTCCTCTGCGACGTCAGCGGTTAGCGCCAAATGGATATCGAGAACTCGAGGAATCCACCAAGAAACAATTGATCGAAGACAATAGCCTCTATGGGACGTCGATTGGGGATAAACGTATCTCGGATTTGTCAATAGTACTCTCATCGAGCGTAGCTTCGTCTACGAGATTGGAACCCGGAGGTCCTCAATCCTTAGTCGTGTCTCGTAGAGGCTCGACTACATCTACATCACAGCCCAAGTTCACCCCAGTCAGGGCACCAAAACTCATGCGACACATTAGCCTTGGCCTTCGAGGGTTCGGTATTGAACCCCCAAAGGCAGCGTCTGCCGAGTTGCGAACTGAGCACGTAAGTGCTATGCAGCCTACTGGAGCAGGGATTGTTAAATCGCCATCGTCGACAAGCTTAGCGCCAATGACGCCGATTAAGACTACTTCACGAGCAGTGCCGACAAGACAAGTTACCGCTACAACATTTTCTCCCTCATTGGATTATACGCGGTCCAATGTGGACGAGCAGACTACGGGTCCCAGACCCAATACGCCGACTCGCCCGATCCAAATCAAAGGCCCACCATTGAATATAGACCCTGTGAGCACTTTGAAATCCGGACCAGTTTTGGCCACCCCCATCGCTCGAAGCGCGCGTCGCGATGACCCTGACCTCAAATATTCGAACGTGCTTAGAGAGGAAGATCAAAAGAAACTATACAACTCAAAACTACGAGCAGGCGGAGTGCCAGAACTGCCATCTACCCTTTCGCCAACAACCGCAATGGCACCATGGCTGGTTGTTTTGAATCCGTCTAACCCCGATGCAAGTAAAGTTGACGATTCAGTGCTATTCAGCCGCTGGCAGCATGTGTTTCCCGTACCGTCGGAGATGAGAGTGATGAAGTGGAAATCACTATCATGCCCGGCTGCGGTTCCTTTGACGACGGAATACTTTCCTAGCCAATCTCAATTCAACGCAGAGTACCAACGACAGCCTTACAATATAGCTCAAGAGTTTGACGATGAGATGGCCGAAGAACCACGGTCTCGCGCCGAGTTCTTACGAGAGCTTGTCAGTACTCGCTTCGCGCATGGATTCCAGGTTATAATTGGACCATCAGTAGCTAAAGCATTCGATCAGAAAGCCATCCGCATTGCCGACATTTTTTCTATTGATAAAACAGTAGATGATGGAACTAGCATTTTTATGGGTATTGGCAATACCATCCATCAGTTATCGTGTGTTAATGGTACTGAAGTCGAAGTGAATCTATTTGTGCGGAAGCCGACAGAATCTCTATCACAACCTGGACATACGCTCTCGCCATATAAACCAGCTATTCGCACAATTTTCGATAAGACCTATGAAAGCGTGGACATCGACATTGTAACACCCAGACCAGAAAGAAATTGGAACTATATCGATTCTTATCTCGCAGGACACACAGATGAAATGACAGAAAACCTTAGGTTTTGGCGGGCCCGTTTTGTGCTGATACCTATGTATCCTCGAACTTCGTCTACGCTACAAGTGAAAAATGAGGATGACGTAGAAGAAGTGCGACTTGAGGGGATCAAAAGGCTTGCCCAGACATGGCAACGGCACCGCTATCTTTCGTCATCAGAGCGCCACTTCCAAAGTGTGGGCGCTAAGAAGCGGGATCCGAACCCTCTTGACATTATCTACAAGACAGAAGATGCTTCTGTAGTCATCGCTGCTGAGATGGAGACACTACCCTTATTTGAGAATGTTGAGATCACCCATCGCAAGGGGCTGGTCTCGAATAAGGAGCGTTTCTCAAAATCCAACTTTAACGTAGCGGCCCTAGCAGAGGCCATTCAACAACCCATTGAAGCAGGTGGAATCCGGATGCAGACGCGGCGATGGCATTTCCGACTTCATTATCACTGCTTCATTGGTTCAGACATGACCACATGGCTGTTAGACAACTTTGAAGATCTCGAAAGTCGAGAAGAAGCAGTCGAGCTGGGTAATACTCTAATGGTTTATGATGACGATAAATCGAAAGATAAGGATAGAGACACAAGGGACCTAAAGAAGGAACGCGAACGCGGCATATTCGTCCACGTTGAGAAGCGGCACAACTTCCGAGACGGCCAGTATTTCTACCAGATTGCCAGCGACTATGCTAAACTTCATCCACCGGGCTGGTTCAACAGAAGAAGAGATGTGTCTGTGCCTTCAACTCCTGCCCCAGAAAATATGCTTACGAATTCTCCTCGGCCCTTTCAGCCCAACGCCTCACGGCCTGCTTCAACAAACGACGAAAATTCTCAAGTATCCGGTGATACGACCCCAACCGTGGCAGCCGCAAGCACCACTAATGGCAAGCAACCAAAAGTAGTGCTAAGCAAAATGATGAAATACGATATTGACCATCGCAAGAAATCGTTTCGTCCTGAAAGAATCAACCTGCACTACGACCGACTCCACAATCCTGATAATTGCTTCCATATTCGTCTTGAATGGATGAATGTAACTGCAAAACTGATTGAGGATGCCCTGAAGAACTGGGCAGCCATTGCCGCTCACCATGGCCTTCGCCTAGTGGAGTTACCGATCCTAGAATCTTGCAGAATTAATGAAGTGAATGCCTTTCGAAGGCCATATCGACTCAAGCTTGCGATTCCACCACCAACTCAACAGCCAACTGCATATTACGAATCCAGTTCATTCAATCCCCAGCCACAACCATGCAAATTCTTCTACCACAAAGCGCTGCTCAAAAAGTTTGATTATGTCCTCGATTACGAAGCTGCCAGCAACTTCCCCAGCAACGTCGACGTCAGCTACTCATGGGGAAAGCCAGATTTCAAGTACTCACAGTATATCCACCGCTCAGGAGCCCACTTAGTGGAAATCACCGACGAAGGTGACTTTCTATTACTCGCCAATCGGCTCTATACCAATAGGGTCGTCGCTACACAACCTCCTCAGCCTCAGATGCGCACTGAGTTGGCGCCCAATGATCGCATGTCTCGACTTATGGCTGGTAGTCTTGCGTATACGAGTTACGGGGTTATCGAGCCCGCGCCCATCGCCTCTCCCCTCACTAGACCTGTGCTCTTTCCCCCATCGGGTTCGAGGGCGCTACCGCCTGAAGCGTCACCTGCTCGTAGCATGTCTGGGCTGAAACTAGGCTGCGGTTCTACGACGATGTTTCCCGAGCCAGAGGCGTTGAAAGACGCTCTTGTCGCCTTCTGTACCGATAAACAGGCTCTCGAAGCTTTCTACCAGGAAACTCTTGAGAAGGGCATCGAGACGCCGGTGGTCGCCCCCGCAGAAGCGGGTGTCGTCCCCGACGCTGGCATACCGTCCCTCGGGCTGCCTCCGGGTATTCTCAGCGAAGGTGACCTGTTCGCTAGTCCTAGCCCCAGAGTTAACAACCCTAGTCTAGCTAGCTCACTGCTCTTTAGACGAGGCAGTGTTCAATATTAGTTTTGGCGCATCGCAATAGGTGGATGGCTGGTGGAGGTGGCCGGAAGGCCAGAAGACTAGACTATGTCGTTGGCGCATATCGCTAATGGGGGTCGGAGGCGATCCTATAGTTGGGGCCAGATACGTTGCCACAAAGTCCGATGGAGGCCGTGGGCTGCCTCTTAGAGGACTCGGTGCGGTGGCCCGGCGACTGGATTGCGCGTCGCAACGGCATAAACTCTCCTAAGGTTTGCCGTGTATGGATACTGTATTATAGAGTAACGAGGCAGTGTATGCCGATCATGCATTGTTTGCCGTTTGCGTATATTCAGTATCAAAGTCCACTTAAATGGAATTGCAATCATTATACGTGTCTATCATATTCTATTGGCAATACACGGGACACATGATCGGCGGTCGAGCTACACGCAGATACGTAAATGCGGTGCGGCATCCTACAGCGTATACTGAGCGTACAGGTCTATATCCACCGAATGATTTAGGTTTGACAATATGATGTTATTAGTTTAGTGTATTCGTAAGGACCAGGAATAGGATGAGACAGGGATGCGGTAGTACCTCAGTCCCAATCGAGGAAATTGTATGAAATTTGATCCGGGTGGATTTGTACTCATAAGCCTTATCAAGATTTGCCCCCCATGCCCTTCGGGACCATTAGCCAATTGATTTGCTACATTCGTTTGATTCAAGATGACGAAGATTCAATAGGCGAATAATTTGTACATTGTAAGTTACAGTAGCTAGCTAGCCAGCCAGCCAGCCACCAAACATAAGTGAATGGAGATGTATGCACACAGCCACTGCCATGCTCCTATTCGCCCTGCAGGACTTGTCACCGACTAGGGCCGGCTGACAAAAGTGTCGAAATGACGGGCTGGCACTGGCAGACAGCTATGACTCGCCTTTCCTATATTGCGCCTCGGTGCATGGCCAAATAATAGCGGGCACCAGTGAACATGCGAGGTGTCTAACCTTAGGTATGCGGTGACACGTGGGTTTCGGGAACCGGGCGCCGAACGGAAAGATTCAAGGCAGCTGCATGCAATGGAAGAGGGCGCTCGAAGGTGAGGGTTCAGGTAGCAAAGGGTAAGGCTATGTTATACAGGACACATCACTGGGATTATTGCACAAGGGCGGGCGAGTGTAGTCGTGGCAGCACTTGTACGGTGTACGAGTTCATAGGCTGAGTTTTATGTTAGAATGGGCAGGGTTACTATCTACAGTACCTCAGGGGCTACGAGGTTAGGCGAAAGGGAAGAAAAAGTTGTTGGACACCCTAGTCGGGTGATGAAAAGTTGGATGAGATCATATATAGTCAATGTGGATTTTCCTTTTCTGCTGTGCGATACTGCGTTGCGTCCTAACAGGTTCCGCTTATCGCTGTTCAATGTAGCAATGAACGCTTACGTCAGAAACGATGTTGCAACAATACGCCTTTTTGGAACGACAGGACGCAGGTCCAAGCCTCGGTAATATCAAATTGAGAGAGCTGTGCTGTGGCTGGCGGAACAATAGCAAAACAGATACAGATTACTGCAAGGGGCTTTTTCGGTAGCCGGCTCCGAAAGAGGACATGTTTATCGAGATAAGCAGCAGGTTGCACTGGCTGACGTCTCTGACTGGCCGTAAGTACATGTACAGCGTTTGGCTGTGAATCCTCATCAGGTGTGGCATCGCCAACAGAGAGTTTCTGAGGGTCGAAGGGTCAATTACCGCGCGGCAGAGATAAAACTGAGTTTAGATCTGCTAGTTTAGTGTGTTTGAACTCGAGTTCCCAACACCAATTAAACATCCCAGGGCAAACCTTTGAAACATTAGCACGCAAGGACACCCTCAAAGTAGAAACTATGGACCTGGCCTCACCGCTGATTTCATAGCAATCAATCTAGTGCAGGTTAGTATCTTAGCTCATCTTCAGGTGTACATGGGCTATTAGGTCATTGTTGGTGTACAGTAGTATGAAACTAGGTGTGCCTTGCACTGAGAGCAGTTGTCGTCTTTCTTTGCCATGTGGACAAGCGTCAGTGGCGCATGGGAATCGGAATCATTCAAGCTCTAACCTAGGAACGAACTAGGGGTCACTGATCAGGCTGCTTCGGCACGATGCATGACAGCACTTCGTAACAGAAAGTCAATCTCCCATCAGAATAAGTTGTGATAGTAGAGAGAAACTTGGTTTGAGCCGTGCGCTTGCCAAGAGGCTCAAATTACCAATCAGATTGATTAGGAAAGACGAAGTCTATGTGCATTGGCGTCACCACACCTTTCTTGGTGTACCGTAAACCCTTCTCGACGTAGCGATGGATCTCGGTAATAAATGGGGGTCTTGGCAAATAAATATGATCCCATCGTTGTGGAGTTGCAAACAACAAGTTCTGGCATGACAGCTCACCAATAGAATAGAATTCCTCAGCTGTTCATCTTGAGTTTCTGACATAAGCCATGTAGTCTAATCCAGCAGAACGGTACCGAGAAAGCGAGTAATGTAAGCGTCGTGACACCTCGTTAGCGTCGCTGTTCGAACAGAATAACACACAGCACGAGCAAGAAACACAATTGGTGATGCACTCAAGGATGGAAGGATGCCATGCGCAGGCCAGAGCTTCTTATACGGAACTACCAAGGAGTAGGCCAATGAGAAGCGCCCCTCGTGGTCCTAAGCTGGAGGCCTCCGTCAGAGCCCAACCCCCACAGTTGGCTTGGCTGGCGCAGTACCGGATACGTACCCGTCCGCGGCCGCCAACGGCCCTACATGTAGTCTAGATAATCCAGGTTCTGTTAATCTCCTTTACCTCTGACCTCATTTTATGTAGTGTAGTTTTCACTTTGGCGCTTGGTATAACAAGCTGGTTCAGGAAGGATTGTTGGTCTGATCCGCTGTATTTGCGATACCGCCCAGTCATAAGGTAGGCTACTATATCAATTATACTTGTACTGCGTAATGATGATTAGCCACAAATCACTCGGATCAATACCAAATCTGTCGTGTCATTTCTGTCTCAGAACTTCTTGAATGAACAAGCACATACCGCGATTACTCGAGCCCCTGGACGCCATCGAGACGTCGTATTTCTCAGACTATCTTCTGCCCACATTTTCCTTTTCCTAGTCTCTTGACCTTGACGAATTTCCACTTGGTCTCTCGACATTCTGCACTGCGCCTCCGTTCAAGCAGTCCAGACATCAAATACTGGAGCATAGACATCACCAGAGTCCCTTTAGAGCCGCGCATCCACTCCGGACCCTGAAGATATCGCGACCGCCTAGCCTAAGTAAAGAGGGAACGACGCGGCCTCATCGCCTCTGCTGACTGGCTTGGCTCGATTCGCGAAGCAGCCAATTTGAATTCAACTTCTCCCCCAACTGCGCCTCCCGGGCAAGCTGGTCTTTATCTGCCTTTCCAAATTTAAGGTCGGGTCCAGAGGGTGCCGTGCATACGTGTAGCAGCGAAACCGAATCCGCTCCAAAGATATCGATATTATAAGGCACCGAGCATCATCACCAGCAAGAATTCGATATTGTTAGCTGTTCCGTTCCAGTATCATCGCTATTGTTTTCCCCAGCGCACCGAATCACCTCCATCGGACCGGGATATCGAATTGCACCTTACACATAAGGAATTTGGTAAAGGAAGTTCGCAGTAAGGCGGACAGCGACATATTTGTTTGCTACACCCTACGGCCCCCAACCTCTAGGCCGCCCGAACCCAGCAAACAGCATACCCAAACATCAAACGTTATTGATCAGTCTAAAGACATAAGAGGTAACTACCCTATTCGGCCACATGTCGTCTCCATATTAGATAATAGGGCTGACCTTTTTCGCGACAGCTATAGGATTTCAAGATGCCCGAAGAACACTGTAAGTGCGATTTCCATTGACGCAGAAGAGACGAGCATTCCCTTCTCCACTCATGCAGCTTTTTCTTAATTTTTATGAATTTCATTATTTGCATAAGGAAAATAATTACTACCTATGTACCCCCTTCCCCTAATGCCTAATTACAATCCTCCCTAAGGTACCCTTCGCAACACTCTCGATTCCACATCTGGCCGTCATGCATCTCTCGGACATATGCATCTTCTGCGCGTTTTCTTTGCTTTCATAGACCCCGGGCTCTCCCCACAAAGTGCACATGATACTTGTGTACCAGTAAGGAAGCCAACAATCTTTCTTGCCAGTCTCCCCCGTGCTGGCTTCTATTGTCACTGCTACGTATTACTACTACCCATCTGGTGAATTTGCCAGCAAACCCTCCCACCTAGCCATCTCCCCCTCCTTTCGCAGTCATCAGACTCTTGTTGCATTCTATGGTCGCTGGTGTTTGCATTCGTAGTCCGGGTATACTATACTGTACCCGCGACATGTATGTTCTCTAACCTTGGACCTCCCTTGTCCTCCGACCTTCCATTCACTACATACATAGAAAACCAACAAGGGAGCAATTCCTAAAATATAAACACTATTGTTGGTGATAAGAGCAAAAAGCATTCCAGTCACACCACCAACAGAACGGCGCACGATCCGAGGGCGCATACATTTTCCAAGCACATAACTATACACTAGCCTCCTCGTCACACCCGCTGCACCTAGATCTTTTCCACTTTTCCACCGGCCCGCAAACAAATCATTGTATCTACCAATCACGGTTTCGATTGTAGTACGAGCATCGCGCTCTGCGCGACGTCGCATAAAACATGGCAACTAACACAATGGATAAATCAGTCAATCTCTTGAAAATCAAAACCGCGGCACATCGCCTAGGAAGAAGTGCCGATGGCTCATCAACCGCCTTTTTGAATCCTTTCCGTCGTTTTGAATACAGGACGCCGAGGCGAGCCAACACATATCATGACGCAGAAGAAGGAAAAGCGCGCAGCAATGATACAGCGACGCCGCTCCGACATGCTGCTACTGCGCCCGAGAACCTTCAGACCTCAGCTGATCATGCGCCCCGAACGAGCTCAGAACTCGAGCCTGAACCTACGAGGCAGGGCGTGGGCGAAGAAACATCTGATTCATATACACCCACGACGGTGAGCCCTTCAAGTCAAAATGGTCATGATGGGGCGCGAAAACGTCGCATTCTAGGAATTCCGGTCGGGTCCCATTCTGAAAAGGCTCAAAGCATTCCAGAAGAAGACGACAAATCGAAGCTTCCAAAAGGCCATTTCACGTTCAAGAACCAAATTCAGCGAACGCTATTCAGCACCTGGATTAACGTCTTGTTGGTGGCTGCTCCTGCTGGTATCGTGATTTGGGCCCTTAAAATTCCTGGACCTGCTGTTTTCATCGTCAACTTTATTGCTATCATTCCCCTAGCCGCTATGCTCAGTTACTCGACAGAGCAAATAGCACTTCGTACAGGTGAAGTACTAGGTGGTTTAATCAATGCGACTTTCGGGTAAGCCACTTGAGCCCCTCCATTTGAAATTGTGATTAACGAGGATCAGTAATGCTGTTGAGCTCATTGTCGCCATTATCGCCCTTACCGAAAACCAAGTTACCGTCGTCCAGACCTCGCTCGTTGGCAGTATCCTATCCAACTTACTCCTAGTCTTGGGCTTCTGCTTTTTCTTCGGAGGTATCAACCGCCCAGAGCAATACTTCAATACTACTGTTGCGCAAACAGCCGCCAGTCTGCTTGCCTTGTCTGTTGCAAGCTTGATCGTACCTACCATCTTCTCGCACACACCAGACTTCTACACCAACGATAGCGTCACATCACTACCCCCATTTGCTGTGCCCCAGCTGTCCCACGGTGTCTCTATCATTCTACTTCTCATCTATTTCTCGTACCTGTTTTTCCAGCTCAAGACGCATAGTGCGGTTTTCAATGAGGAAAGCCAGAAAGTCGCCAAGAAAGATATCTTCAAAAGACGGCCGTCTATAGCAGAAAATGCAGTTGCCTCTGGAATTGCACGTGCCGGAGCTCTCAACGCTGGTGTGCGCGGTGAAAATGGCGAACTAAATGAGATAATGCGAGACCCCCCCCCTTCGGAGCTTGAGGAGGAAGAGGGACCCGAAGAGCCAGGACTCCACTTCTTTGTCGCTTTGGGCACTCTCACCATTTGCACCGTCATAATTGCTCTATGTGCCGAGGGTTTAGTCAGCGGGATCGAGCCCATCTCGAATGTCGTTAGCGAAGAGTTCATCGGCCTCATTCTGATTCCAATTGTTGGAAATGCGTGTGAGCATGCAACCGCCGTCACCGTTGCCGTCAAGGATAAAATGGATCTAGCCATTGGTGTCGCTATCGGATCTTCGATGCAGGTCGCACTTTTCCTGATTCCTCTGCTCGTTATTATCGGGTGGGGTATTGGTAACCAGGAAATGACACTCGCCTTCGACACGTTCCAAGTCGTTGTCCTCTTTGTCGCCGTTCTTCTCGTCAATTACCTAATTGGCGATGGAAAGAGCCACTGGCTAGAGGGCGTTCAGCTGATGAGCCTCTACGTCATCATCGCAGTTTGCGCGTTTTGTAAGTTTCAATAAGTACGGTGATATATATTTTAGGCTAACGTAGTGACAGACTATCCCAATGGCACTGGTGATATGTCTTCGGCGGCAGCATAGTGTTAGTGCCCAGCAACCATGCTACCACACAATTTATCCATCTACGTCCAGGCTACACGATCATCCAATCTCTTTGCTTACTTTCAAATATTTGCGCCTAACTTCAATTCTCCTGTATGATATTTACGGTACATTGTACAATGCCCGTCAAATGGTTCCGAAGCTTTTAATGAAAACAATTACTCACAGCTGCGGGTTCCTTCTGAGATGACTTACAATATGCAATATATTGTCAGCAAATCATTGAAACAGAGGACCCTAATGTAACCGAATATCAATAGGCGAAATACGCGGTCCATGGAAATTCCGCAAGTCGAGAAATGGTGTCCGGGCGTTTGGGGTTTCTCTTTTGTTCTCTCATTTTCCCTGTTTTCTATTTTGACTTTATGCGTAGCAGAAGAGGATACCCGCCCGGCTCTAAAAGTCGCATTTGCAGTTGCCTCGTTTTAACTGCTAATCCGTGGGAATTTTACGTTGGTTTTTATTTTTATTTTTCTATGATCGAGACAGATATCTGGACCCAAGATCACAGCGAGGTTCTACGTTTTTTTGTTCAAGGAGGATGAACAAGATACCCTTTGTGAGAGCACTCACTTATATATTCAAATCGTCACTTTCGCGAAGTGACACCCGCACCAATGCGAAGACCGAGTAGCAAACGTTAGATACATCGGGCTGAGAGTGGAGAAATGGCCAGGAAACGAAGCTAGGAGAAAAGGATAGCTTAAAATACTCAACTAAATATTTTATAATTGATTTGAGTATGTTTAAATGAATTTGATCAACGCAGTGCTTTTCAGCTTGTTTAAGGCTTCTGAAATGGGTATTATGTTAAAACAGAAGTTCTCAAGACGGGGAAAGGGGTGCCTCAGATCGTGCCAAAGCGCGAATTACAACACAGCAGCCATATAACTATACCGTGACACAGCCTGCGGCTTGTCAGGTGCTTCTGTCACAGCTACCCTAGGGTGCCTGTATATAGCATTTTGAATCGTATTGAGGATCTTGAGCCATCATTGATGGGTGGAAGGACGGGCATTAGTAGTATTGAACCTCAGTCCTTAAATACTACCTAGCAGCAATAAGCCTAGTCATTCTTTGACCAAGCCCCATAACACCGTTGCACCAAGCAGTGTGGTCGGTTTTAGGGACCGAAGCTGACACACCTACTTTGTAGAATACATGTCGGCAAGGATTATTCCGCGACTTTGTGTGACGTAGGCGTTGATGACTGATGATGACACACGCACTAGATTGTTTGAAGAAGGCTTGGTCCTTGCCCAGCTGCTGTGTAACGGTTGACGTTGTTGTGACTTACAGTTGATTGTGGGTACTAGTCGCCTAAAAGTTTGGTGATACGAAAAACAGAAGACAGACTCAAGGACTATAAAATCTATGCTGCATTGTCCGTTAATTGCTGGTACTCAAAGAGAAAGGAACACAAAAGGGGTGTCAAGAATATAGTCAAGATCAAAACTTCTCTTATTTCTACATTAGCTACCCATCTCAACACTTGTACATAACGTAATTACTACTTATAGACGATTCTAAAGTTTGATCCTAGCAACGGAAACAAGTAATTTAGCTATCAAATTCAATTTCATCGACAAGTCACTTTGAAAATACGTACTTTGGTTTGTATGACTTATATCACCTTAGCTGATCTTAGTATTTCGAAAAGCCACAATACGATTAACAGTCCGTAGCGGACTCTATCTCTAACGCACTGTGTCGTATCCAGTAGCGATTACTTAAAAAAAAAAAAAAGGTACGTAGGCACAATAGTCCGAATTGTGAGTACAAAGAGCTACGGATTACTTATACAAGCTC
Organism: Xylariaceae sp. FL1651; assembly: GCA_025201745.1. NCBI lineage: Eukaryota > Fungi > Ascomycota > Sordariomycetes > Xylariales > Xylariaceae > Xylariaceae sp. FL1651. Next base: position 27,877 of record MU624244.1, read on the forward strand.
GAGGGGGCGGACTATGTTAAATCCACTCGAGCTAACATCCAGCCTCCGCTGTCAGTCCAGTTCGTATATACTACGATAGCTATTGATTTCCATTCGCTAGATGTGGTAATAGTGTCTAGGTCATTGCACGTATACAGGGATCTGTCAGGGAGTTTGGTTACGGAATGAATAAAAGCCTAATTAGCTGTTTGGATTTAGGTGTTCAGGGCTCAGATCCATTGATCTCTGGCCATTCCAACCCTCAAACGAGGGCCAGAAGGCCATAATGTGTATATCCAAAGGCTCGATATGGCCACTCTAGAGAGTATTGGCGCAAATACACCTGACAGGATTCCTGAGTCACAGCATTCAAGACACTTTTGCATGAAACAATACTCTCCTCGAGACCGGCTAAGATACAAAATAAGAAAATGTCTAGGCTTGGTTTACCTTTTATATATACATATATTTTAAATAAAAGAAAATTTAAAAAATTTAAAAAATTTAAAAAATTTAAAAAATTTAAAAAATTTAAAAAATTTAAAAAATTTAAAAAATTTAAAAAATTTAAAAAATTAAAAAAAATTTAAAAAAAATTTAAAAAAAATTTAAAAATTAAAAAAAGCCAAGGGATTAGAGTAGGGCGGGAATTGCTAGATTTGTGGACAGAGAATTAGGAATCGACGGCTGATAGGCTCCTAAATCCGTGTCGGTTTTAGGAGGCAAACTGCTCGTCCGTTTGTTGAACAAATGCCAATGCCGCAGAAACGTCCTTGTTATCTGATTGATAATCTCGCTTTTAAGTAATTATGATAGAAGTAATGAAACCTGGTTTCGATTAGCAACTTATTTCATGAGAGCTTGATCCTGATTTAGATTTCATACTGAAGATAGGATTCTGATTCTCGAACAGTGCCAAATAGATCGCTCTACTAACGTTAAACTAGGATCGACTGTCAGGAGAATTGGTTGCAGGGGAGCTAACAGGGTCCATGGGGTGGATTATCAGTTATTCTGGAAGATAGAAGGGTTGAAGGTCTCCTACCTAGGTTCGGGAAGCCCAGGAGTTAATGGTACTGAGCTCTCACATCATACTGCGACTCACTAGCAACTTACGGATGATCTTTCTGGCATTTTGTGATAAAGTAGCCTGATAGTAACTCATGAATCGACATTTCCTAATATATACCCAAGCGGTGAAGCCACGATTACCATCTCTTGCAGCGGAGTTTAAAATTTATTGGTGGACTGCACTGGTAAGATAGAGAAGTTTATGCCCTACTTTCAAGTCCATAAGGGAAGGTCCTTCCTCTATGACAACTCTATAATCAGCACGTACTATACTGAACCTTAGGCTTTCATCAATGGTATCAAATCTGTCGCGGGAACTTGACAAAAAAAGTAGTAGGCATCCAGATCGCTACCGTGCTAAAGGCAGCCTGCCTTCTGGCTTAGAAGCCCACGACTAAATTCAAATTAACTCGTACCTGAAGTTTGAGTTAGTAGCTAAACTCGTTGAGGTGCACCTAATGGATGAAAGAAACACATTTAAGCACGGTTGTCGTAGTCCCGCTCCTAAATAAGAGCATTGTTAGGTGGGCACCCAAGTTTCCTTATCGGGGCATCCAGCAGACCGATACGGTCTGCTATCCGGTCTAGCAGTCCGGACAGCCCCTGGCTCGCCACCTGTGACTGGCCAACAACATTAGCATGCCGTTGATAGATTTATTGTTTTTGAAGCTTTTAGATCAAAATTGACGCGTAAGCCACTTTGTGATTAATCTGAGTTAATCGACGTAAATTTCAGTTATTTCCAAGTTCTTGATCCGTCGAAAAAACTTGGGTAGTTCCGACTTGAAAAATGGTTGTTAGTGCTAGCTGAAAGTGTTGCCTGCAAGTGTTGACAGTTACAGGACCGTATCGGTCCGATGGGTGCCCCGATAGGGAAACTTAGAATAACAACAAAGCAATAACTACTGCTTTTTCGACTGAGCGCCGAGGCCGAAGCCGAAGCCGAGGCAATGAAGGACATATAAGCTAGATACATTTCAGGAGATACGGCAGGTTAGATATGACGAATACAGTCCGTAAAATATCGGTCAGTATTGACAGATGATAAATGGACCCCAGTTCACGCCCTTTATGACTCATCAGGGCGCTTCGACCGCTAATTATTGACTTTATTCTATATATTATTACACTTCCCTTCCATAAACTGCCTTTTGCGTCAGGGAACTTCAGGACACTCCAGGACACTTCATGACGCCTGTGCTTTAGCTGAGCCGCCAAATCTTCAGGTCTGCTGTACATTTAGTATGGCTGTGTACTCATAGTCTGTTCCACAGTATTCTGTGACGGCTAAGTGGCGTACCAGGGGTTTTACGATTTCTCGTGTACATTATACTATCTCTTACTATCACCGATACTTTGCAAGTGCATTGTGATGGAATAATGTATGGTATCTCAGAATGGAGACATCGCAAAACGTTATTTCATATCCTTTCATGCTATAACGCCCTGGCGATGGAGATGACTGATCAGACCTCTCTCGCTCTCTCATGCCTCTTAAATGGGGTTCAGTGACTGCGTATAGTTTCTAAGGGTTGTCCTTTCTCGTTTTTTATTTTTATTTTTTGTGGGTACATCTTCTAGACATTCTTCTCACCTACCACGACCTTCTTGTTGCTTAACTGCGGCTGGACAATATCCTCGTCGCTGAAGTCGGAGTCTCTCTTCATGTCTCTGAAGTCAGTGTTAAGGACAAACTCCTCCTCGTCGAGCTTGTGGAACAGTACCCAGAAGATGACCGTGAGAACAGCACCGGCGATGGTTGGCCCAAAGAAGACCCAGACTAGGTTAGGGTCCTGGATGGCTGGAGCAGCGGCCAGACCAATGATAGCGGCGATGGCGTTGTTGAACAGGTTCAGAGATGCCACGAGACCCTTCATGTTCTTGGGAGCCATGGAGTACGCAATGCCATAAAGCGAGACGTTGACGAACACCTCGGAAATGGCGCCAATGACCACGGGGATGGCGTAAAGGCCGTACGGCACAGGGGACAAGGCAGGCTCGCCCGGCGCCACGCGCTCGGTACAGGTTGAGGCGTTATAGCCGCAAGGCGACGTCTGGTACACATAGTATTGCAGAAGACCGTACCCGATTGATCCTATGGTTCCCAGAGCAAAGCCGAAAGTGATACGGCTGATGGAACCCCACTTGATACCCTTCTTTCGCAAGTATGGGTAGACGAGATGGTTCATGATAGGGACCACTGCGCTTCCTATTAGTTTCATTTTCGTTCTCTTTATGATCCGAGTGGACCAGGCATATACAGGCAAAACTTACAGACAACGATACTGACTGAGTTCAAGTTGTCAAATAGATCGTTTGGCAAGCCGTTGGTGTCCATGCCTGCGGTGAGAGCATTGGCAGCGGCACCGAGGCCGTAGTCGTTGATTTGCCAGATGGGAGCGAACAAGAAGATAGCACAGGCTTGGAACGTGCGCTTCACGTCGTTCACAAACTCATCGCCGTAGGGGTAATCCTTGGTACTACCAGCAGCCTGTCGCACACTAGGCTTGCCGAGGTCCCAGAAGCCAGGGCGGCCAATACGCGTTAGACCACCATGAGCGAATATGTCACCAACCACGCGAACAACGTTGCCCAAGTCTGATCCTCCTGGCGGCTGCTTGACTATACGAGGGCTTAGGTACCACAATAGCGGCGGCAGGGATAAGTATAAAATAGTCGGAATTAGATAAGCGGCCCAGTAGCCGACCAGCTTGGCTAGATAGGTTGTGGGAATGCCAAAGACAGCGCCGACGTTAATCAGCAGGTAGAACCACAGCATCACACTGTTGATGGACTCTTCTGGGTCGACAATTACCTTCTCGCCGTTCTTGTCCGTGATGATGTGCGCCTTCTTGTGCGGGCTCTGATCGATCAGCGTGGGCGAGATGTTGGGCTTGAACTGCGCAGCACCAACGGCGAGAAGGTACAGGGAGAACGCAAAAGGGCCGAAGGCATTTCCAGATTGCAGGACAACGGGGAGGGCAGAAATTATCATGATGATGTGAGCGACACCACAGATGCCAACGCCCCAGCAGATCATCTTGAAGCGACCATACTTTGTGTCCGCGAGCCAACCGAAGAAGATAGGCAGCGCATACGCCAGGAACTTGAATGACTCGGTCACGGCCGATGCCACAGCGGAACCCTTACCTAGCGCTCCCGGTGTGAAGTCGCTCCCTTTGTAGGTAGCACCGGTGCCGGGACCGTTGGGCGGAAGAGGGAGAGGGGCACGGATAAAGTTCTTGTACACTTGGTTGCAGCCATAGTAGGAGGCCCGCTCAGCGAACTCGACTGCGCACAGCCAGTAGGTGACGCCGGGCATCTTGCCGGCAACTCGGCGCATCGACGCCTTCTCATCTTCGGAGGGGAGGACAAGGCCCTGCCAGATCTCATGGCCCTCCGCATCGTACTGTACCTCCTCAGTGTTGACACGCTTCGAAGCCAGCTCCTTTTCATCTACGGAGGCTCGCACCGCGCCCACGGAGGCAACGACAGTTCCGATGGTGGTAGAGGTATCTAGTGATATCTAGTCAGTACCTAGAGCAAGGATATTTCAAGTGAAGCTGTTATCTTACCGGCCATCTTCAGGACAAGGTTAAGTCGCTAGTTGAGGACCAGGAATATGGGCAGAAGAGTCTTCCTATGGTCTCGGGAACTCCCAACTGAATAAGACAGGCGAGGATATTAATACTGCACCGAGGTGAAGAGAGAGGAGTGCAGGCCTAGATGCAAACACCATGCTACTACTTAAATACCGGGAAAATTCGCCTCATACCCCGTTATGTCGAACAGCAGCATAGGCAATCTGGGGGACGACGCCGCATCCTCGTGTGCCCCTGGTCTCTCGTTCCATGCTGCCACGCAAAGAAGCATTTTCCGTACATGGAAGCTTATCGCTCGCCGAGGATAGTGGCACAGCGTCCTTCCTCCTCCAGAGTGGATCACTATCTCTCCAGTGGAGACCAGGGTAGCTAACCAACATGATTATTAGCATAAGATCAACCTGTCCGCAAGAAGGCAATTTTCCGACGTACTGGGCTTCTCACAGCTTTTCCAGTGGTAAGATTGGAGGGGAATGATCGCGATACGAATGAGTAGGCCTCTCTGCCAAGGTCTGGGCAGAGGCCTAGAGGAGCAACGGGTGAACGCCGAGAAAGATAAGTTCGAGATTATCTACCGTTGGCTCCTGGTACATGCCACCCAATCACGCAAGCGATTCTCGACCGAGCTCTCTTATGAGCGGGTCTGTCGCATGCGATATCCGTCGGCATCACGCCAAGCAAGTCGGGGATAGGCGTACATAGATAACATTTACACATCTTGGTTCCCGGGTAGTTCTCCAATACCCCGTCAGCCCAGGCTTTGCCTGCCAAAACGGCTGGCCTTGGTTTGCTGGGCAGCCTAGCATCGTTGTTTCTATGGCTTCTCGGCATAGGAAGCGAGCCTGTCAAGACAAACCGTTGGCTCGGTATGAATCCCTTTTAGGTAGGTGGTTTGAAGCACGACAAAATAGCTGAAAATTGTGCATGCGGCATGTCTTGGGACTCTCTCAGGACTCCCGTTTAGATAACGAATTATTCGAGGCATTCAGGCCAAAGCCCTTCATTAACGGGATCACGAGAAAGTACCACCGCATCCAAGCTGCTACAAAACGGCGAACTATCAATAAGGCTATCTTCTCGTTACGGATAAAAATGGTATATTTTTAGAAGTTCTAGCGTTCCTTGCACCCACTCGGGTCAGTTATCTACTTGGAATCTTTATGTTATGCCGTTACCTTGCCCGTGTTGATAACCATAAGAATTTCTCCTAATTAGTCTTCATATGGCGACTTTTGCATTATATGAGAATTCTCGCCTTAACCCCGATCTAATTTTGTCTTTAGACGAAGTAATTATAAGGCTGTTACATAGAGTATGTTGGGCCATGGCGCAGCAATCAAGATGACCTTCTGATCGACCAATTGCAATCCACTCTCATCGTCTAGAGATACTATTCCCTGCTAGATAGAGCTCGAATTCTGGGCTGTAGATGGAATTAATACCGAGTCTCGCCGAGCGAGCCCCTTGGTCTTATTGTGGGCTAATCCAGATTCTGCCCGTAAGTTGCGATCAATGATCGAAACTCATACGGCTTATGAGAGAAAACTTGGCACTTCGTATTATTCGACTCAGCAGACGCTAAGAATAAGACTTAGATCCAGAAGGTAATGGAAGTCTTCCAGGACAATATTTTCTAGCAGGCGATATTCCTAGGCATGAGGTGAGGTATATTGCAATTATGAGATGTGACTGGGTTGTTAGATGGATATTGATGTCGTTGAAGAGATGGAGGTCCAGGCCCTATGACCACTGTTATAAGAAATTGAATACACACTATATTACACCTGCAACATAGTAGCATTAGGAACCCTTGTCTCTTAACCCATGAGTAATGTGGGTCTTGAACTGCAGTGACCGTATGCTGCCATTACCGGCCGGCTGGGACACCCATAGTCACTTGGATAATAACCCTCGGCTCCGCGGTCTGCCGTACAGGCAGCACGTAATGAGTCCTGATTCTATAGGAACTCGACCAAAGGCGGTCTTGGCTACGTATACGTGTTGCTTCTGGTTTGGATGCCACCGCTTCTACCTACTGTTAAGACAATTAGTAGAGAAAGTCGCGTCTGCTCGCGACGTGACGCACAGTTCCTAGGGTTAATCGTATTTTTGAAGAAACATTTTCTAATCTTGATTCTTTGTCACCGACGCCATCTTTTAACAACAGCTGCGTGAGGAAGAGAGCTGGAGCTCAGCTATATTCTTGGCTGGCCTTGTTGCGGGATAGGGCAGGTCGCAAAACAGGAGCCTCAAAGTACAAAGTATCAAGTAAACATATGGAAACCACCCATTGGGTTGGGTTCATTGTTAAAATGCATGATGACGAGGTATCTACTTGGGCTATATGGATCTCTTTGTCATACAACACGAAAGAGTATCTAAATGTGTTGAATATGAAAGGCGTCATATAATGCCCTAGTACTAATTACAAGACTTATGCTGTCGTGATGGTCTTGCTTAATACTCGTTCTTATGTAGCGATTTACTCCTTTTAGATATTGTTAATCTTAGTAATAATGATGATTTGTCGTGTATATAATTACCGTTTTAACCTGCTCGGCGACCACAGCGTCGTTTTTTCGTCGCATTGTTTCAATATACAACGGCATATAATATCCTCATCTCTGGCCTAGCGTAAGCAAATAGTTGTTTGTTGTCCTACCTGAAGATTTATGTTGTTATTTTGCATAGTCTGGAGCAATGGTAGAATGCCTTAATCTTAAATGCTAGTTATCAACCTAATAACTCATCATTTTAACCACCATGAAAAGCGGAGTTAATTAATACTAGCAAAACAATCTTCTCACCAGTCTTTTCAGTATATAACTTCACTTATGCGCTTTTGTTAACTTGACTCGTATTATCAACAATTATAGATCTCGTGCGTTTAGAAGTCGAAAGTACTTTAATCGCTAGAGCCGGTTTCAATACTGCTACGTTGTATGCTGTATTTAGAATAGTAACGAAAATAATCATTAAGCGCTTAAGTTAACGTTAGTACTTAACCTGTTAAATTATTGCTCAATTCATTCTTTAGATATCATCAATAAATTGGGATGGCATTAATGACCGTTCCGTAGGCCTTGGCGTCAACAACGGCGAGCAAGCGATTGAGTTAACTGAATCGGTAGCTTTTATACTTGATATTCTACTCCTTTGGCGGTTTTCATTTCTATAGCAGAAAACGCAGGCGTTATCTCAATAAGACAGCTGGATTAGTTACGAAGAGTATGATGCACAGCACTGCAAACTCTGTTACGTTAATGGATCATTTTACAAATTTATTTATAAAAACACGCGCGCGTGCGCACACGTGGACTTGAAGGTCCAATTTGGCTCTATCTTTAATGCTAAACAAAATTGAAGCATCAGGCCAGCTCCTAGTTCTTCTTGTCATCTCTGGCGCCTGCAACAATAAATATAGACATCCTAGCATCTTGAATTGTGACATCCCAGCTCTTTCCGCTGTTTTCATTTCCACTTGACTCTGCTTCATCTACATAAAACAGCCTTCCGCTGTTGGTGAGAGTCACTGCTCTTTTCTCAGGATCGATCCGGAGACCTACACCTAGCTCTAGAGGGTCGCCTATCCAGTAGGGCGAGTTTGAACCTTCACTTGCCACCGTACCACCAGAATGGGGTTCTCCTACAACCTTGATCAGATCGACAAGAGACATCTTGGCTTTCGCCCAGTGTAAGAGATGGAGAGTAGGTTGAAGTTGGAAAAGGATATGGGAGCTCTTCTCCGACGGAACAGGGAAATAGCCGCCCATTATCGTCTTAGGGGTAGTATTCGCGCCCGTGGTAAACAACACGACATACGCAGGTAAACTACCTGAGAGAGCCTGGGTCAGACGAACCATTGTTATGTCCTGTGAAGTTGACAAGGCCTGAGTTGCTGCCTCTATCGTGACCCGCGTATCTTGCTTGTCAGTTTGTTGATGGCCGGCATTGCCAAACTCAATATGAGGCGCAAACAGTGAAATGGCCGCGCTGATACTAGTCAGTCCAACTTTGTCCATAGGCAGCGTAATCATCTTAGTCGCTTCCGCAGGTTGAAACAAGACTGCCCAAAGCTGTTGGAACCGCAACAAAAAATTAGGCTGAGCTGTGTCAGTATACTTTCTTCTTCCCGATGCCTTAAGTCGCTTACTAGCAGATCTACCCTCCCGGAAAGCTGCTGAACAGTGATGTTGTCTCCGCTGACGTTCCCTATTAAAAACTCTACCAAGGCGTTTGTCACGCCCCGGTCCTCGGAGTCGGCTTCAACGATATCACCAAAATGATAATACAAGCCCCATCTCTGTTCCCGTAGTTGTAAACGCAGCAGCAAATCGACCAAAGTAGATAAGTCGTTCTGCCTTAATATCTGCTTGCGCGTTATCCCTGGCCCCTGCTCAGCGAACAGCTTCCGTGCCACTAGCTCAAGCTGATCCTGCGAAGGCACCGCGTGGATGAATTGTGGACCAAGCATGACCAAGACATCTATAGCGTCGCTAGTAGTGCTAGCTAAACCCGCATCGACCTGCTGCTGCGGCTCCCATGAAGTCGACGCATGCGCGATGCTGCTGAACATGCGGGCGAAGCCGGCCCGGCGGAAGAAAGCCGCGTCCTCGCGCCAGTACCAGTCGAGCTCGCGGGTACCGAGCAAGCCATCGCATTGAAAAACAGTCAACAGCGCCGCGCGTCTGAACGCGTCGAAATCAATCGTCACGTTTTGCGGCTGAAGGAGGAGCGTGGGGAACGGGTGGCGGGCGTAGAAGTTGAAACTCCGCCAGAGCAGCCGGATGGCGGCGTCGGAGATCGCAGCGTCTGCGTGGGTGCTTCGGATGTGGTTGCGGAAGCTTTCTTCTGTCCAGACTAGTATCAGGGATTGTATGTAAGTATCGCTGAGCTGCTCGATCGTAAATGTTTCAAGGAAGAGACGGCGTGATTACATTTTCGACCCGATGGAACCTCAATGGCATACTTGTCAAACGTCGCCCGTAAAAGTTCCCGCTCCTTGAAGGTTCTCAGTTGCGGCGCGAGTACTTCCCCTAGGTCGCGGCAAACAGACTCTTTTGTCATCAAGTCAGTTATGGTTCAAGCATATTCTATGAACGCTGGGCAGCCATATTGTTAACATACTGCGGGTCGCTGCATCGAGATACTGCTTCACTTTCCGCTTCTCCGGTCCGAGGGCGATGTCATTTATGAAATTCGCTAGTGGCGAGAACATAGCTTTTCGTGCGCCAAAATTCGAACAAGATGATTACAAGCCGAATATCCATGCCTGTTCTAGGATTGTGGGCCTTTATAAGGTCAGCCTTGCAGCTCAGCCTTATTATACAGGCCCTTAGCATAATTAGTTGGACAGCACGGGACGGGTCAATAGAGATTCCGGAAATTATAAGTATTTAAGGATCGCTCGGAGGCTATTCTCTAAATAGTTTTAGTTTAGGGGAGTATCCGGAAATATGGCACAAAGCGCCCTATTGATCAAGGTATCAATGACTACTACACTGTGTTGCTATCTACACTTCCGCAAATATTATTGAGATTAACGAATTATTAAATTACTTACGGCTTAACTTAAATTTTTTTTTTTTTTTTTTTTTTTTTTTTTTTTTTTTTTTTTTTTTTTTTTTTTTTTTTTTTTTTGCCAGTTTAATTTCAAAGCAAATAGTTATTACCATTTTAAAACTAAATATCGGCATCTTCATCTGCCAGAATAGCTTGAACCTCTGAACAAAGGCTAGATGGCTTTTAAATGCTCCTAAACATTTAAATAAAAGGAGTCTCTGGAAATCTAGCGTTTGAAGAAAACTCCATTGGGGCGACCATATAATTCTAGCTTCCTTTATGTCCTTAAAATTGGTCATTGCCACTAAGAAGGCTAGGTACAATGAGTTTAAAATCTCTTCAAGCGGCATTGAATTCCAAAGGCATCTGGCAAGAGGCTCCTATAATTACCACTAATGTAGACGTTTATCACGATGCCAGTACATCCAATATTGGTGATGGGGAACAAGGGGACCTATATTAACCATTGTGCAATTAATAAGTAGGCGAGAATGCGGAGTTAGAGTTTATTTCAGCTGGTATGAATTAATATGAATTGGGCTCTGCCAGTTGTCGTGACGCTGTATGACAACATGATGCGGACCAGATATTTCTACAATTGGAAGGGCGAAAGCTAAGAAGTAAGGTAGGCCTGAGGGTATTGTGAGTGCAAAGCTTCGATGGCAATAAGGCCAGCAGATGTGACGCGGCAATAATGTTATTGAGTCCTGTAGGCCTCCAGGAGGTGTCATGAGAGGTTGTCAAATGTCAAAACCGCGCTACAACAGGGTACTCCAACTATACCGTACGTTTATATTCAAGGTACAACCCCGGTTGAGGACCCGTTCTGCAACTAACCATTTCTGTCATTATCAGCATGAAGGTCTACTATAAAATCACTATCGATGTAGACAGTGCTAAGGGTTAAATCGATCCAAGTAAGTGAATATACCCCGTGCCCTTTGATACGATTATAGAATCTGGTAATGTTAAGCCTAATAGTCACAATGAACGGCTATCAAACGGTTAAGGTTCTATATATTAGATTTCTTACCCCATTTTTATTTTATTAGATGAAAGACATCTTAGATTTAGTTATGCGTCGGCGCTTACAGCTACCTAACCTATATCAATTACATAGCTGGGACGAATAGTAAATGCTACGGTACCAAAATCTTCGGCATGTAGGGTAGCACCAAGCAACATAGTAATGAAAGCTTTAAAATCTTACTAGCCCTTTTAACACTATTGGTATTTGAAAAGTTTATACAAAGAAGTGACGACGAACGATATTTTCAGAGATTGACATTCTTTCGTTGTTTACTTTGAAATTAGCCTAGCTTCTTTTACTGAAGCTTAAGTAGTATTTGCAGTAATAATGTGTCTTTTGTTTTAAAACAGAGCCTTTAAAAAGGTGCTAAATATAAAGCTAATGGCGTGCTACCTGCTTTGAAAAAATAGAGTTATCAGGTACTTTAGTTACACAATGTATAGAAGGGCGCTCACGGTTAGGTAATAGTAAGAGCTAGGGCTTAATAATATCAATATCTAGCACTTTAGCTTTTAATGGGAGATCTTAAGCATATATATCTTAAGACTCAATACTTTTGTTCTAGGGCAGCCATGACGGAAACAATTTTTGTGCAATAAGACTAATCTCTGAAGTTTTGAAAGAACTAAAAATCTTGACTACTTATAAGAGCAGTAGCAAAGATAATACGTCGTTAAAGGTCTCGAATTCTATGAGTATATCTAATTGCTATGCTTTCTCTAAGAGATAAACTCGCCAATTCACGCACAATAATCTCTGCCTATTATGCAAACCTTTTACAAATTAGCATAAATCAGGCTAGATACGGCTTAGCATTAAAAAAAAAAAAAAAACAAAAAAAAAAAAACCGAACGTTACTAAAAACCCACGCCATGGGAATGCCGATAAGAGCTATGGCTTGTAGCATAGCCAACAGATACAGCCACAAAAGCTCATATTACCACAAGCTTTTTCCATCTAAAAAATTGGATTATCGGGACAGCGGATGCGACCCAGCCTATTCAGCCCTAGTCTTGAGAGTATTATGAGCCAACTGACTGCTGCATTGTATTGACGTGCGAGGCGACGCAATGATTTAACGGTGGTGGTTCTTCGGGCCTAAATTCTGCGGCTGTGAAGTCAAGTCACCTTCCATGTATGTCAAAGGAAAATAACGCTTGTAGCTGACCTTTGTAGCCGAAAGGAGCCACGGCTGCATATTGCTTTGCTAAATACTTACGCAGGCCACAGCGCTACAGCCAATAACATAACTACCGTCCCCATCCATATGATCTGGCACGGCCACGTGTGAGACACAGTAGACGGCGGGCGGCGCACGGCGATTGGCGACCGGTGGTCACGATGCAATGCTACCGTGACTCAGCACAAGCCATTTTTTTAATACCTCTGGAGTCTAGGCAGTTGTGAGGGTGCGAGCCCCTTCAGCCGGCATATATCCAATAAGGTCCCCAGGAGAAAAAAAAGTGGAAAGAGGAAAAAGAAAAGGTGTCTACCATAAGCCCCATCTGAGCTGAGTGTAATAACTTAGTCGTGGTTATCCTGGTGTTCTTTGTGAAAGAAGTTTTATTTTTAGCCTAGTACGTGATAACGTCATTGAGAAGCGTGGTATACATGCAACTGAAATTATAACACTTCCAACAATCATCACGCTGATGCGCTTGTTTGTTCTATGAGAGAAAATCTCTGGCCAACCACTCAGAAGAATGATAGTGCTTATCAGTCATATACTTTTCTCTTCAACACAACTTAAATTGTGCCAGGAGATCAAACCTTGAAGACTCTAATCTGTAACCCTATGTTACCTTCGTGCAGCTTTGATAGGGGCCTGGCTTTGAGAGTAATTCAAGCCTTCAAATACCGCGTAGTAAGCCTTGTATACTCACCACTGAGCGTCTGCTCTCTTTCTCGTTCTCTTTAGTCTCTGACACCATCCTGGCGGTTTCTTCGATATAAAAACAATGGCGGTTCTTCGTCAGCACCTAGGGACGTGTTAGGCACCTTCACAGGGTAGATAACACATTTACTGTCGGCAAGCTCGTCCTGGAATCCAAAAACAATCCCGCCTGCTTGACATTAGGTAAAAGCAAGCTCTAATTGGCTGGCCAGTCATAGTAGTCCAGGCCGTTGTATACTTGGAGAGTAGAAAGTTGAAAACCATACGGGATTCAAGGGAATAATGAAAGAAATGTTATGTCATATAGTAGCTACGAAGAATCCGAACTTACCTTGAGAGAAAGACGACACACAAAACCTACTATATATTCTTCTGTTTAGTGACTGATCTAAAGTGTAAAGCGAAGAAAGTGATTAAATATCAATATAGCTGGTATTGCTGTACAATTCTTTTCGTCTACCTAAAGATCGACCACTAACGCCAGTTTCTAGTCCAAAAGCTCTTTTAGTGGTTTCTATAGATGGAAGCACTTATATTTAGCTATCCTCCATGGCAACAATGCTTTATGTGGTAGGCTAGCTCCCTGAGGCCTAAGATCTTAATCTCGTATCATAGCTATTCACTATATGAGCAAATTCACCATGTGCTCGGGCCAGGAGCCCCAGAGCAGGGGGCGGTCGCCTAGGCGTGCGGACACGGGCGCCAGAATGCGGAGCCGGCGGCGCTTCTCGTCGACGTCGGCAACGTAGACAAAACCCATGACGTTGGCGTCACGGATGGTGTCAGGCGCATCGCGCACCGACGCGCACGCCACCGCTAGCACGCAGTTCTGCAGCATCAGCGATGGTTCTGCCTTCTCGAGCGTGTCTATGTACGCGTCTCCTTCGTCATTTGTGATGCCACTGCCGTCTGCCGATGTTTTGGACGGGGCTTTGATAGCGATGTTAGCGTGTCTATGTGGATTGACGGCCTTCGCCTGAAATAGAGTGAAATGGGGTAGACGTGTGCATATAGACAGGTAGAAGGATATATAGCTATGTGATAGGGTATTAAGTAGGTAGAGAGAAAGCACTCACCCTCATTGATTCTCCAGATCGAAACTGCTGTGAAGTCGACTTGCTGCGTGAAGGGACTGAGTGTCATCTTGGCATTGCCGAAGAAATACTCTCGAATCGCCGACTCGTGAATCAGCTGCATGAAGCTAGCGTCACGCTCTATGACGCCGCCTGACTTATCAAGACTGACAACCGTAACAGTCTCGCCTAGGCTCGTGGTCTGCCCGGCAAACCGTTTCTGCATCTCACTGCCGACGCGCTCAGAGCCAAGCACGACGACGATGTTGACCGAGAATTCCGCAACAATATGCGCAACGAAATCATAGTACGTCGCTCCCCTGGCGCCGGTGGGCATACCGCCGGTATCAATCACCATGCCTGCGGTCTTAACGTCCGGGTCCTCCGCAAGTCTCGACGTAGCCGCGACGGCGAGCCGAGATAACAAGCGCTTGAAAAGCTTGGGATTGTCGTCCGGCCGAGGTAGCCCATAATAGTAGGCGAGAGGCAGCTTCACGGGAATCGCACTGGCGCCACTGCTGGGCAGGCTGCCCCAGTCCGTGGTGATGTCGACGAGGGTCGCGAAGACGGCGGCGCTCAGCGTGCCGGGCAGGGTCAGCATACCCTCGCGGGCATCCGTGTTCACGACCAGCGGCTGGCGGCCCATGCGTGTCGCCCAGCAGGCCAGCGTGCGCACGAGGCTGGTCTTCCCCGCGTTTGCCGGCCCCACGACGAGCACGCGCGGGCCCATCTGCGCGGACCGCTGCGCCGCGGCGCGCAGGCCCTCGAGCTTGAAATGGAGGTTCAGGTAGCTGACCATGGGCGTCTCGTCGGCTGTCGGCTCGGACGTGTACGCGTCGTAGGTGCCCGAGGCGGGCGGCGTGATCTCGAGCGTGCAGCCGTGCCAGGTGTTGATTTTAGTCTTGGTTGCAGCGAAGGTATAGGGCGTGTTCGGCGCGAGCTCTGTGCCATCTTTCTCGGCTGTGCCCGAGACGAGCTTAATAGTGAGCGTCGAGCCATGTGGCACCTCGAAGCGGTATTCCCAGAAGGGCTCGAGGGTTTGGGTCGTCGTGGAAGCTGCGGTAGTTGAGGCTGCGGTGGTTATTGGGACAGCCTGGTGCAGAAAGAAGGTAAATTACTCGGAGTGATCTTTGTCAGTCTGTTGAGGATGCGTGGAGACTTACTGTGGGAGCTAGTTGCCCCAAGCCTGGAATAGACATGCTTGCCTCATTGCAGGGTAGTTAGGGTGCTTGAGAGGAGGATCAACTCTGTCTCTTTACTCGGAATGAATCCTACTTGAGCTTTTGAACTTCTTGATCGCAGCCTTGCAGCTTTGGTGGGGCAGGGATTAATACGGTCTTGGGACCTGGCATGCCTGGCTAGCCTGGAATGCTTGGAGCTAAGGTACTTGTATTTACTTCGTAAAGTGGGGGCTGATTAGTTGCTATACATGTAGTACATACGTTTGTACCTATGGGTATCTACTTGTTTACATTACATAAGGATGCAAATATAAACATACAGTACAATTAAATGACCTGGGACAAAGCCGAAATTTCACTTCCGCATTCATAATTTCTCTTTTATCCAACTCAATTCTTATTCCGACGTTCAATTCAAATTTGTAGCACCTCTTACTACTTATATAATACGCATGTGATACATAACTCCATGTAGTTGATTTTTTAGGAGCTGTAGAAATCTACACGAACTTGAAGGCATTGTGGATGTAAGAAAACTGTATCGTCATTCGTATACATCGTAGTACCCTAACGCAGAGGATCTCCATGAGGAGCGAGTCTCCCCTTCTAACTACCTCTATCTGTCTATGGTATGCTGGAGCAATGCAATTTGGGGTATCTTGACAGCAAACTCCAGATGACCATCATAAAAACGCCTGTTCGCCTTGCCATTCCTTGGCAAATGATCCGTATGCATGTTCTTTTTGATGCCTTTTTGTTCTTGCCTTCTCATGCTTTGACTTACCTTCCTTCTTAAGGGATTCATCCCATGGCTCGTCGCGTCTAACCATGCACCTCTTATTCTGAGAGCTCCTCGAAAATACTGGCTAGACTTCTAACCCCCATCAGCACATCTTCGTCTGGTCCCTGGCCGGGGGTCCAGGCGGCATGTGCGAAATCAATCATCTTCAATGAATAGATCTGAGGGAAGGTCGACAGCTCCTCCAAGTCGCCATCCTCTTCTTCTAATTCGTCGTCAAACTTAATTTCTTCTGTCACGAACTTGAGTTCTTCGTCGTCCATGTCAATGCCACTATCCACCCGGAGGTTAGCACTGATGGCTCGCGGTGCAGTTCTCTTGCTAACTGACACAACCGCCTCAGGTGTTACCCGTTCCCCTTCTGCCTCTTCAGCTTTTGCCTCCTCAATAGCGGCTCTCAGCGCAGCCCCATCTCCTTCGAATACGAAGAGTAGGCTAGAAGAATACATCCGGCTTTCTTCTTTTTCTAGTACCTCCTCGACCCTTCGAAGGTCTCTTGCAAACAAGCCAGCAACTAACTTGCCCAAATCTTTGTTTATGCCAGCAGCCTCGTTAAAAATGAATAATTTGAGAGAATCCACTAGATTTTCATCATTCACATCCTCTCGGCCCCAGAATTTATCGTAAATCATAAACCCTTCCTCGTTTGGCCCGGATACATGCTTGGTTGCCTTTATTGGCTGGGAACCCTTGTAGACGTGCATACCCGCGACGCGGAAGCCAAAATGCTTGTGTGTTGTTTTCTGGGTGATCTCGTCGAAACGCTTTTGCTTCTCTTTCGGCGCATCGTTCGCCCACAGCCGCACGCCCAGCTTGGCATCCATAATGTTGGGTTTCTTGAAACCATAAGAGGCATTCAAAAGGGCAATAGCGCGGTCTGTCTTAATTGGTCCTGTCTTGGGTGTCCACTTCTTCTCGGTAGCAGGTTCGTCTTTACCAGCGCCATTTGCTGTCAGGTTCTTTTCTGCTGGGATGCTATCGGAATGTAAATGGGACTTCAACTCTTCCTTCAAAGCCATGGGAATATCGGCTTGCTCGATAAGACCAGGCAGCTGTTCATGTATAGTGGCCGCAGTGGTAGTATTGAGCAATGCGAGGGCGCCGCAGTAGACGGGCATCAGCTCGGCAAAGTCGGGGTGGAATTTCGCGGATTCGTAAAAGTCGACCTCGGCCTGCGTGCACGGCTTAACGAACAGCTCGCCATCGGCGTCGCACATGGTCCCATCGCTATGTGTGATCAATGTTAGCACGGGAGATGCGCCATTTTGACGAAGAGGTCACTGACTGTCCAGCAACCGCATGTTTATAGGTAACCAGATCTTCATGCTTGGGGACCTCTTTAGGTTTAGTGGGAGCAGTCTTTGCTCGCTTCAATTCGCGTAATTCTGGTGTAAATGGCATCTCGGGCGATGATAATGATGAAAAACACCGCTTCAATTCAGTTGCCATAGCCTTGGGGTGCGAGTGAGAGAATGCAGGCGTAAGACAGGGCTGTTAAATAGACAATCGCGATTGATCTTGACGTGCGAATGCGGAAAGTGGGCTGTTGGGTTGCTGCGACCAGTGGTTGGTTGATCGCCTTGTGTTGGGTTGAAGAATGATCAGGATGAGCAATATTAACAAGACCAGCGGCACCTGATAGTAAAGGAGAATAAACGAGACAAAGACCGGATGACTGAATGATTGTCAGTGGAAGGCTTGTCACAGGGCCAGGAGGGAAGACAAGGAGGAAGGGTAATGGTGGAGAGAATAGTGGGAGGTTGTAGTGTAGGTAGACGGTTGACACGGCATTAATACATGTCCATGTCCACGGGTGAGTATTAGGATCTGGAAATTGTATGGGCACTAATGGGGAAATGGGGTCGAGGTGACCCTTCAGCTGAACTAATCCACAAGGTACCAAACGTGCCCTGCCTGTCAGGGGTTCCGCCTTTTGCCATCTGCCACCTGCAAGCCTCAAACCGCAGCAGCAGAGCAATCGCGCAGGCCCATGTCAGATACACTCTCTGTACCACAAGATCGCACCAGACTGCTGGGACATATGTAGTACTGTGTGGGTACCGAGGCTTGGAGTTTCGCGGCGCCGGCTGTCCAATGGGATTACGTACTCCTTGCTGGCCTCACTTCTTACTACATACATATGTAGTGTGGCGATACCCGTAAATGCGAGCTCAGCCACACCGGGTTATTCCCATCAAAGTGAAGAAATGCCGCCCACCGTTCTGCCTCAGACCCGCTAAAGCCGCGACACCATTCCTTAATTATTAGACGCCACGCACTTGTGACAGTCATATTACACAAGACAACAACTCCATGCGTTGCCTTTTCACTAGCATCGTTTCCTCTCGCTTACGATATCTGCATACGTACTTGAAAGGCGAGCTAGGAAGCTAGCAATGACTTCCGAGTCTACATTCTCTCCGTCGTAGGGAGCATTCACCGCTCGCCGTCGCAGAAGCAGCTGTTCAGACCCAGGTAGCTTCAAAAGCCACATCATGGCAATGGCATCACAATGCCCCCATAGCGGAGAAACACATAAGACCATCTCGTGACCTATACGGTTAGCATCTCACGATCTCGCATGATCAAGGACTTAATACATGCGTATCTATCACCGTTTGCAAGGATTGTTTGGTACACCATGAGAGTAGTAAATAGTCACACAATCTAGGTACGTGAATGCTGAAGCGGGGGCCTTTCTCTTGATGCTTGTATCTTCACGGCAAGATACATATCTCCCCGGAATGCGAACTGGGCTTAGACGTAGCGGGACGTATTAGGTAGTCGTTTAGGTGAGTCTTGTTTGCTTCTTTAGACCTAGTCTATGTAAGACCTGATGGAGCAAACATTGTATCATCTAGTAACCTAGCGTATATCGTGAGATAACTCTGGTAACAACGTAACTAGAGATATGTGTCCCACGATGACTTTGACCAAGAGCTGAAAAATGAATATAGGTTTTCAATAAGAAACAAAAAGAGGAAGAAACTTAGGTGCATTGTACTATGACAACTGCGAGGTACCTAGTGATTCCCGGTAATCCCGTGTTACTCACGCTCACGCACACGCTCACATCCACGCTCACATCCACGTTCACTATCCCCCAGTGTAACTGCTGTTTCGTCAACCCATCCATATCAACAGACCAGGCAGACCTCACCGTTTGCAGCCTGTTTGTGCAGACCTCGGATCTAAGCCTCTGCCAATAATTAGGTTTCCGAACACATCCTCTCCGCCAATCAATCTGCCAAAGGCAATAACTGACGCCTTGACTCATATGCATCTTATTGTCATCGCGCTTCTCTTCTGGCCGCCCGAGACTCGATGCAGCAGGTCGCCCACCTTAGCTGTGAGAGATTAGCAGCTTTGCCGTATTCAGCTTACGAGGCTTCGCCAGTTTCGAGTCTACCGTAAACCCTAAGTCCTTTCTGTCCCTTAGCAGAATCTCACATTACCTCAGCCTCACCCGACTGCACCTGCTGCCCCTGCCCGGCCCGCGTCATCCTCGTTGCTACCGGGTCTCATTGGCCAGCCCAGCTCCGTACTTGTCTTCATAGCCACGCGCGATAACTCGCCGTGTCTACCGTTCCGTCATTTGCCTTGGTCGTGTTGGTTTTGGTAACGATCATAACATACAATTAGTAACAGAGCAGGGGTCACAAGTCCGAGATGGCGGAGCTACCTGCACACTCGCCCAACAAACATGGCAAAGAGCCAATGGCAGGCCTGCAGATAGGTGCACTGCCTGAGAGAATCGACACCGCTTCTCTCCATCGTGATGAGGGGGATGCTGGCCCGCAAAGGGCTCGTGCAGATGATACGGTTAAGCATGACGATCGAGTTTCCCAGGCCAAAGCTGAGCTCAACGGGCCAGCTAGTGAAGGTACTCTAGCGCTTGAGACCTCTGGCGTCGACACACTCACTTCAGAAATGGCTGGAGATACAGATGCTCAACCTGAACAGGTGAAGAAGAAAAAGAAAAAGTCGAGGAAGACTCCTAAAAGTCGCAAAAACATTACAGGTTTCGAGGGTAAGCTTAACCATTGGTAGTATGTGGACAGCACTGCCTAATACTTTCCAGAGTACTATGCCGATGCCCCCATGACGCCCGCAGAAGCTGCGTTTGAGAAGACGCAGCTTTACGACAAGTGAGTATTGCTCTTTAATTAATGATTAGAGGGTGTCTAACCAAATAATTTACAGGGTGCGACCATTCGCTAAGTAGGTCTAGCCTGAAAATCCAACCAAGAACCCTTAACTAACTATGACAGTCGCATTGAAGAATGTATCCAGAGGTTCCGATCTCGTCGCCGTTTGGACCCGGAGCGGACTAATATGTTCAACAAATACCTCTTCTTGGGAGGCATAGATACGTCACAACGCCAGTTTACCGGCATGGCTCATGACAAAGATGCACTAGCCGAGGCAGATCATGAGCAAATCCGTAGCATGACCGCAGTCGACTTTATTGGCAGCGGCGGCAACCGCTTTTACGACGGTAGTGAGTCGGATCAATGGGAAGTTGATTTTCAAGCGGTGGTGAAGGGCTTTCTGTGAGTGAAGACATGGCCTATCTAAGCGCCTAGTCTGTGAGCTAATCTACTTAGTAGCTCTCGAAGCATCACCGACTGGTACATGTACGACGAGAAAGCCAATCAAACGGCTGCAGACCTCATCAAAAACTTCCTGAACTACATCCTCATGCACGACGTCTGCCCAGAGCACAACGACAACGTTATGGCGGCCCGGCATATCTGCGACATCGCCCCAGCTGAACTGCGCTTCATGCATGAACTCATGTTAGAGCTTCCCGGGACCTTCAACAGCGCCGCCTGTGGTTTATTCTGCGAGGGCATGGTGGGCGATCTTGACAAGGATGAGAACCGTGAGGCCCTTGTCCAGTTCCGTCTCACTGCCCTCCTATGGCCGTTAAGCGATAAGGCTAAGCAAGCCAAGGAGCAAATCCTGAGGGCTGAGGATCCGACTACGATTAGAGTCGTCTCCACGAAGGAAGAGACTTATCGAGTTTTCGAAATCCAACGGCCCCGCCGTAAGGACAAGAAGACTGTAGCGGACCAGCTCGCTGTAACAGATCCCAACCGTGAACTCAAACCTGCCGGGTTTATTCGTGTTACGCCCACAATCATTGCACATGGCTGGGGCAACGTTCCGCGCCCAGATGAAGTTGACTTCAATAATGCTGAAGAGGCAGAGTTCATGCTTGAAGACGAGCTACTAGCAAAGTTTGAAGTTGGGATGAAGATTCGCATGACTGTGTGTCAGCTCAGCGTTGGAATTCGTTTCATTAAGAAAGTCCACGACGTGCGCGTCTCCTTCGACACCTTCTTGCCTCAGTACCTTCTGACTGACTGGAAAGAACCTGTTCCTAATGAGCGTCCACCGCCTTCGGTTTATGATCCAGCTGCTGAGGAGAAGGCTATGGGCGCCGAGATGCGCGCTGAAGATTAGTTCACAGCGACGAATTCGTGCTTCATGTTCGCGCTCATTCTCTAGCTACCTATTCGTGATGCCGTTATGCGACAGAGTTCTTGGGGTCGGCGATGCCAACACTAAGTGAACGAAAGTCTATGATGAATTATAGGCTAATTTGTATTGATATTCAGAGCATCTGGACTCGTCATTAGAGTGGAGACACTTTACGATGGCATGACTTTTACAGATGAAATACCTGCTGATACCCAGATAGACAGACAGTAGCCGCGAGGCCAATACGATAGTTCTTGACTTATAGGTGCATGACCTGCATATTCATCTCCCTATTGCCTTTTAGCTCACCGCCGTCTTTTCTCTCTTTTGCTTCTCTATCTACTGCTGCAATAATTATTCGCGAATGTCACTCATACCACAAGGGCATTCTATGCATTAGAGTAACTGAAGAGGCTAACATAGTAATGGAGTCTAGTATAGACAGATATTAACGCCGAGGAAGAAAATAGATTTAGGAACGGAATTTTCTCTACTTGATCTTTTGCCCTTCCATCCTAATATATGGGTTTTCCGGGTCCATTTCATCCCATGTCCGCCTCACATGTCAGTAGAGCGTTTATATCCTGTTGGCCTTACATACAAATAATGAATAGTTGGTACAAAGGCCACACAGACTGGAAGTTTTGGGATTCGTAATAGAGCCCTCTGTACTATTAAGACCCATAGGCTGTAGCTTTTCACTTGGCTCTTGCCCCATAAAATTTGAACTGATAATGATGCGAAGTACTGACATGTTGCTTCTTGATGCCATTGCCCTATCCGTCACTCGATTTCCAATTCACTGAAGACCGAAGAATTACCGTAGTCAGTGATGTGGGCTTATAGGCATGTCCAGATTATCGATTCGCCCCTCCTAAGTGATTCCTCTCTTCAATATTAATTTTCTATTCAGAAAATAGATATCTAAGCACCTATTTCTTCAAGATATTTCGGCAGATATATCACAAGCAGTATATGCTGGTTAAATTCAATGTTCGACACAAAAAAATCAAATATAAAGCAATCAATTATCAAGACTCACTAACAAGTAGCTAGAGAGAACCCAGTACCCTTACGCCTGAACCCAAGTTTTTTTTTTTTTTTTTTTTTTTTTTTTTTTTTTTTTTTTTTTTTTTTGAGGCGGTGGAAACAGTGTTAAAGAAGGAATTGATGGTGATCAACAAAAGACCCG
>MU624244.1:50756-112853 GCA_025201745.1 Xylariaceae sp. FL1651
TTAAATAAATCTTACAAAAAAAAAAAAAAAAAAAAAACAAAAAAAATAAAACACCCCACAACAAAATTTCTAAACATAACCCCCTCCACCTCCACCAAAAAACCACTTTTTTTTTTTTTTTTTTTTTTTTTTTTTTTTTTTTTTTTTTTTTTTTTCTCGCCGCTCATACCAGAGTCTCAGCAGAATAGCATGCTATACCACAAGTGCCGTCCCACTACAGGCTGCTCACCCATCATGCTCTGACCTCAGCAGTTTTTGCCGGGATTGCACTGGAGAGCATCGTAACCGCGGCACCAACAATAAGGATTCGAACACTCCCATACATCATCGGTGCTAATCCATCCCTCACTAGTACAATAAGAGTCATAGAAGTTGACACACTGCACGCGTCGGGGCTGGTTGTAGCACTGGTAGGTGTATCGCCAGATTTTATCCTCGCCGGTGATGTTGGCTGAAATAGTTGCGTTGGTCGGAGCAACAGCGTCAGTAGTGTTAGCTTGGGTGGTAGCATTGGCTGGGGTAATGGTACTGGTGGGAGCAACGGCACTACCAGGGTCGGTAGGCAAGGCCATACCAACAGTGGCCAAGAAAAGGGTAATTCCTGCGAATAACTAGAAGGTTTTGTTTAGTTATATAACTGTAGTCGATATCTCTGAGACAAAATTTACCTTCATGGTCACTTTTTATTGCGAGATGCTGACACTTGTTGATTGCTTCGTCCGTATATTTGTATTTCGTCCGTGTGTGTGTGTGTGATAAGCGCTCAGTGAGCTCTCAGGAATCTTAGAGAGGATGGATCTGGTGAAATCAAGGGTATGGGCGGAGATGTAGATGGAGATGATAAAGGTTGCTCATAATTTCGGGGCAGCAACTCGCATATTTATAAGCTTTCCTACGAGCAAGGGATGGGGAATAGCTTCATATTGAATAGTCAATATAATGGAGATTGTTTATTCTTATTCTATTGGAACTCCATCTATTGGTACTTCATTATATTGGTACTTCGTCCCATATTTACCCCATCATTACCATAGACTTGCATACACTATCACTCCATTTTGTTCCTTTTTGATCTAATCTCTTAATGTCAGTTAATAGGTCCTATTCATTTTGCTTGGATATGATCGAGATCATATACCAGCTATTGAGACGCGCGCCATTCATAAATTTGGTTCCACTTTCCTCTCCCTATTGGACTCTATTAACTAATTTGCGACAGCGGCTAATGAAAACCGAGAAAGATACGCATCTCTATCACAATAACAATGAGAGTGCGTGAATATCATTGCCCCATTCTTTCATCATTAAATGTAGCTCCAGATTACTAATCTATCATAGCAGACGCAGCCTTGATAATACCAAACTAACGATAGTTGGTTGTTATGTTAGAAGAGTTCGATAGTCCTTGTACCCTAAAAGCTTTCTACATGATAACTAGCTCCTTGACTCTCGACTGACTTATTCAGCCTTATCTCTTCCTACTTGATATTTTGACGCAAAGAAACGAAATAGTCATTCCTCAAGGAACAACGATTTTAAGCCGAACGCCTTATCATGTTGTGCATGTTAGATGCTCGCCATTTGACCGGGGACAATGCAGTATTTTCGCGACCCAAAACAGCTCGCGAATATACGACGCAGTCTGTATAATGCGAAAATCTGGACAGCTGTGAAGAGAAGGAGAATATAAGTAAGAAGATAAAGCAGACAGCCTGTGATGAATCTGGAGCTGTCTGGTACCCTCACCCGGCTACATAACCCAGAGCTACATTAAGGAAGGAAGAAACAACATAAAACTTCTCGGCTTGAGAAGGGCGGGCTAAGTAGATAATACCGACACACGTGGTAAGTATTCGTAACCGAATTAGGTGATACATGGGCTTTCTCATTTCCTTGGAGTTCGGATGGAATTGTTCAAAGAACAAGAACAAGAACACTACCAATGATAACTAGCTACTTAATGGCGAGATTTGATCATTGAAAGCTGAGAGATTCCACTCAGTTAGGATGTTTGTTAGTACTGATGCTAGCTGATGTGTTGTTTGTAGTTGTGCGGGTTGAATGGTGAGACCTAAATCTAAAAAGATATCATAGTATTGACAACTGCGCTTCATCAGGTAGCACCAGTATGGCAAAAGTTTATTATTATCATGTCATACCAATTGATAGTATATACATGTGCTTCGCGCTCTCCTTGCTTCTCATTCTCTTTGCTTCTCACCCTCCTTACTTCTCACGCCCCTTACTGCCGACGAACTGACGTGTAAATTGATCGAGTGCATGTTGTGCATGAGTTTGACGGTATGTCAACTTATCACAGCCAGCTGTGGGTGAGTTAAAGGCAACTCCTGCTAAAACATTGTCGTGCTTATAACCAGCAACCACAGCTTTTCGAAGATCCTTGTGGTCTCTCTTCCAATCAGACCTCGTAGAAGTAGAACTTGTGCTTATAAGTATTAGCTAAGTAACCTAAACACTATGAAAGGGACATGCTTACTAGCTAAGCCGCTCAACATCTTTAATGGCATATGTTTTGTTTTGGTCTGGCATTGTGGAAGAGTTGTAAGGGAGGGTCCTATATATGTATATTTACTTTGGAGTTTCGAATTGAATCTGAAAGAAACAACTTGCACAAAACTCGAACATGTCTCATGATTATATTTTATCTATTACGGGTAGTCAAATCGGCTGCCTGACGAATGTATAATATTTGACACAATCACCTAAATGAATATTTTAGTTGCAATTGAAGTAATTACGATAGGGCCGACAGCGTGCCGTTGTCTTCCAAATTTAATAAAAGCACATTTGTGCCCTTAGATTATTCTGTCACCATTATGAGGTCAAATAATTGATTAATCTGTAGATGTGGCTCTAAGATCACTTATAGCCGATCGGATTTAATACAACTTAACTCACGCCATGCATTGACGATATAGGTTTTCATTGGTAACTCGACTTGGGGGCTGAGCAGCACTGCCACGTGATGTCGTATGTGCAGCGAGAAAGGGCACATTTGCGCCTTTACTGTAGTTGAAAGCGCGAAAACGATTTTTAATTCTGCGCTCAATCGCTTCCGGTCATTTTTCTATGTACGACGTACATTCGAATACAGAGTTGTATCAACCTGCGATCAAGGTCTTTCTCATGCCTAGCTAGCGCAAATGGTCACTTTCAATGGTTCATCGTCGCCTGGGATCCACGGCTCACCCGGCCTAGCATTCCCATTTAGTAACGGCGGACAGGTACAAGAGCAATCAGGCTATGGATACAATTCAGTGGGCTTGAATAACCATAGCAATGGCTTCGGCCATCGGACTCCACAACCGTACAGCCCAGTTGGTGTCTTCTCATCTCCTAAGTTAGCAGGAGAGCCTTCCCGTGCTACCACCCCGTGCAAGTTCTCTTGGAATAGTCCTAGGCAAGACGAAGACTATGGAAATAGCTTCGGCAAAGATTTGTCCTCAGCAGGTGTAACTTCACCGTGGTTGAATCAATCGACTACCCTATCATTTCATCCTCGAGGTGCAAAGCCATCCAGACAATACGAAAGGATAGACAATGAGAAACGACAGCGAGATAACCGTGACGAAAAACTTACTGGAACAAGTTATAGTTCAACTTCAAATACTTTTTCTCAAACGCAAAAGAACTCCTCGAAGGACTCAGACGGAAAACGCGCTGCTCCAAGGCATCAGCTTCACCCAGACCCTATAGAAAAGGAGTCAATAACTCCTCTATTTTCAAGGTTCAATGACGTAGAAATACGCCCCACTGATGCAAATTGTCCAGATGATGATGGCAGCGGCAATCAAAATAATGATACTGGTCAACGTGGAGGACATGACGCAGATAATAGTAACCGTGGGACCAGCGGGAAGGACGATGGTGGCGGCCCAAATCCTGACGACGAGTGGAATTTCGCAACTGCTGGCAAGAAAAAGAAGAGGAAAAAAAACAAGACCTGGAGCAAGGCTGACCCGACAGTCAATTCGACCAAATTTGACTGTTTTGATGACACCAGACTAGACGATACCACCGGGCCACCTCTTGTTTTCGATTTTGGCAGCAGTGCGATAGAAACCAAGACAAGTTCGTTTGGTACACGGATATTCAGCTGGGATACTGGCACAACTTGGAACAAGTCTGATACCAAGACAGCTGGCCTATCAACGCCTCAGGGTGATATAAATCGAGAGCCTAAGTATAAGCCGCCAGTTCGCCTAGCGCCGGAAGTCAAGGCGGATGAGAGCAACGAGGATGATTTTTGGGTCTCGAGTCTCGCTGCTAGCAAGAAGGCGAAGAAGAAGAAGTGCAAAGGCGCTAAGGCTAGCCCGTCTCTTCATGGCACAAATACCAAAGAGCTTACCATTACGACTGATGATGACTGGACTTCATTTCCATGGGGCACTATAAAGGAGGGAAAAAATACAGCTGCGGCTCTGAAAGAATCTTTCGCTAGCCAGGCTCTAGGAACAGCTTCAGAAAACATATCCAGTACTGATACTTCTACACTGCATATCAACGGTGAAGAAGTCGGAGAATCTACAACTAAAGCCGATAACGATTGGATTTCACGAAGCGTTTCTAAGAAACCCAAGAAGAAGAAGGAAGCTGTCACTCCTGAAAGATTTAACGCAAATGAAAGCCTGGAGTTGGCGACAGAAAGAAAAGAAGATGGTTGGCCAAAACGCATATTGTCCGCCGAGCGTATGGATGTGGACGGGCAACTTGATGCTGAGCTTTCTTGTGGAGGTCCGCGTGTTGTAATACAACCTCAACCTGTTCCTTCAGATTGTGATCCAAAAATCGGAAAGGTCATGGCCGAGCAAGGGACTCAGGACTCCTCTAAGCAACCGCAAATGCAAGAAAAGGCTTCAATTTCCATTGGCCGGAAGACGGGAAGGGTATCATCATTAAATGGCTACTACCGGCAATATGAACAGCCCCAAGCTGGAGCTCCATTCCGCCCTGCTACGTATACAACCGATTACCGTCCGACACACGCGTCAACATATCCAAGATATCGCACTAGTACGGTTGATTATACCACATCACATCATTCGCAGAAGCGTAGTTCTTGGGGACCTGATGTGTATCCGCAACGTGAACGCAATAGCCAATATTCATATTCTTCGACCGCTCAACATGATGACCTGTATACGCACAACTGGACCGGAATCGATGGCACTCCATATATCTTACCGTCGTTGAAAAGGACAAGAAGGAGCTATCATGGTTATAGCGTAGATCTATACACACACCAAAATTATGGTGCTGAACCATTTGATCACTATAGATACGTTGGCTTAAATCAACGCTCACGTGTCGAGACGGGGTCTCGTCGCCGCCAGTCCAGTACCACTCCTCAGCGCCCTTCAGCAGCTCGCCCAATATCGTCACAGAAGAAGGCCGCTCCCGCTACCGTAAAAGCGACGGAGGCAGACGCAAAAAAACATAGAATTCCAGCCGGTTATTCCCTTAAGAATTGGGACCCTTCTGAGGAACCAATAACTTTATTAGGAAGTGTCTTCGATTCAAACGCCTTAGGAAAATGGATCTATGACTGGACGGTGTTCCATCATGGCCCTGCCACTCCGATTAGCGATGTCGCGGGAGATTTATGGCTCCTTCTAATTTATCTAGCTGGCAAGATAAAAAGGGCAGAAGAGGGCGTGTCTTCTGTAAGATCGAATGATGATCGAGAAATGCTCGAGGATTTTATCGAATCTGGCGAACGCCTTACCAACAAACTGCGCTCCCTGTTGAAAAGGTGCGAAGCACCGATGCTGAAGGCGGCAAGTAACAACAAACAACTTAGCAAAAACGCTGGCATTGAATTCGTTGAGACCCTTTTTGGTCGAGAACGTGAGTTGGAAAGGACAGAGCGGTTTATGCAATCTGTGAGGCTGTGGATCCTTCGATTTGATGCCAATTGCGACCAAATTTTGAGTATACCAACCGGATCGAGTCGCTTTCCATTGTCGAAGCCGAATTCTACTTTAGTCCAATCTTCGTTAGCTCAACCACAAGAAAAGTCAGAGGCGCCACTGCCGCAATCAAACGGCGAGCCAAGTCCTGCTAGTTTGACGAAAAAACGCGATATATCTGCAAGTGAAGTAAGCTCGTTCGAAGGTGACGGAACTTCTGACGAGGAGATTGCTGAGACACTTGAAGACGGTCACCCTTTGCTCCAAGAGGTACCAACTTTAGTGCAAACCATGCTCGATGAATTTGAAGTCTGGAGGACGTGTAAAGGAGATTCAGGCTCGAGTAAGACCGCAAAGCCGATTTCCTCGAACACTGGCCAAAACTCCACAAGACAGAAGAAGAGGGTGCGAGAGTCGAATGAAGACGAGCCCTCAGATGACGAAGCCGGCATGAGCAATAAGAATACGAAGCGGAGAAATACTGACAACAATGATAACGAACTACTACTCCTAGCTTGTCCATTCTATAAACACGATAGGATTCGACACCAAAAGTGCCTTAAATTGATCCTTAAGAGAATTAAAGACGTTAAGCAACACCTTTACAGACGTCATAAACAGCCAAATTACTGCCCCCTTTGTGGCCAGGTTTTTGACCGTAAGGTAGAATTGGATAATCATCTTATCTCTAGGACTTGCGAACGACAAGAGTTCGAAGCTCCAGAAGGAATTACTGCGGAGCAGGAAGAAAGTTTGAAGTCAAGCGTAGACAAGAAATTAACACTTCCAGAGCAATGGAAGTCCGTTTGGAGCATCGTTTTCCCAAACGAAGAGCCGCCTGAGTCGCCGTTCATCCAGGGACCAATGCAAGAGGGTTTGATTAATTTCCGCGAGTTCTGCGATCAGAGGGGACCAACGATTATTTCAGGCTGTGTGCAGACCTTCGTGCGGTCCCATAACTTGGTTAATGGGATACCAAACGAGGAAAGAACCCAGTCAGCTCTACTCGAAACTGTCTCTAGAAGAGCGCTGGACGCGATCATTGAAGACTATGAAGGCCGCCTCTCAGTTGCGCAAGAAGACGATGAAATGCCCTCGATGGGCAATAGTGATATTATTACGCAAGCGACCGCCTCGCAGAGTAACAACCAAGAAATTGCCGGCCAGCTCGGCTTCAATGATATCGACATACCCATTCTTCCGGCTCCCAAGCCAGGTCCACTAGCCCAGGACGTTTTGGACCAAAATTGGGATCTACCTAGCATCGCAGGCGATGCTCCAGATGTTCTTGTCTGGCTAGATTTATTAGATGGGAATTTTGGGAATGGTGGGCTCGGCAATCTCTTCAACATACCCAACGAGTCTGGGCCGGCTGTTTTTAGCGAAGATACCTCTCTATATATGTAGTTCTAATGTACTAATGCTAGGCGCACTTACTATTTCCGAGCATGGGGTTATGACACTAGGATGTTGCAACGAAGATTACTTGCTCCTAACTCCCGGGTGCTTCAGGAATGTTGCCAGTAGAAACGATTACGGCCAGGCAACAGGCATATCATGTATTAATTATGTACTTTCAATTAACTAAAGTAATGCCACGGTAAAACAAAGTTAATAGAGACATACTAGACTCATTTGGTAAACTGTCCGGCAGAATAACGTGTCTCTCTTCTTGGGGATCTCGTCGCTTCCTGCGTACTTGTGAAGGTCGCCCAGCTGTACGAAATCCATTTGCTGATTTGTTAGTGCAGAAGAAACTATTAAAATTGCTATAATTGCATTATGGAGTACACTCATATTAGCAAGCAAGGGAGCAATTTTGTATGCTCTCGCGCGAAGTTTCTGCCATCGAACCGAACAGCTCAACCTGTAGCTTGCTAGACCAAGCACACATGATCGTTGCTAGAAACCCTTTTTCGAGCTTGTTATTTAGCTTCTTATAATCAGTAATCAGCGACCATAGCAGGCCAGAATTGTATAGTCAATTGCGATATAGACAGTATTAAAACCCGTGAATCATTACAAATCATATATCTCCACGGCAAACAAAGGTTATCATGACTCTAGTCCATGTAGAGACAGCTCAATTGAGATACGCATACAGTTGTTTATTAGAGTACGGACGACAGCATCGCGCAAATTGCATAAAAACAGTATATTTATTGAAGCACGACCGGTCAATAGCTTTACGATTGGTAGTGCTTGCCACACAAGTAGTTTTAGCAAAGACAACACAGCAAACTACGTTTGGTGTTGAAATAGATAGCGGTCTGCTATTGCGTACTCCTTATATGCTGTCTCTTTACTGTAGCAATAATAACGATCTTTAATTTCCGAAGAAGTTGTAAATTATTCCTGCTCGTCATGAGTATCGCCTTTAATGCTAGTCAAGATGTACATATATACACGTATGTGCTTGTTGGCAGACGCTCTGGGTCGTGATTAAGAAAAGGCACCCCCGTACTTTGTGCGACTGCTTCCCGCATTTCTGCACACAGAGCCGGACTAGTTATAGAGAAACAAACCAAACCCCCGCTCTTCCCGAGACCGCATGACAGTAACCGCTCCGCTGCCAACCTCTTCGATTAGAAGCACTGACCACATCCCACCCTACGGCAAAATCATCGTAGTCTCACCGCCCTCGGCTTATATGACGGCGACAACCACAGCAACTGTTTCTCCGATGAGCTTTCTCCGATGAGCTTTCTCCGATAAGCTTTCTCCGGTAGGCTCTATTTTACCGGCTGGCCTTCTCTGGTTTGTCGTTACTAGTTGCTTGATTGAAACACACCGCCTTCAGCTTCATTCTGCTGGACTATAAATACCTGGTCCCTCCCATTTTTTATTCACTTCTCTTTTCTTTCCATCTACAACCACAAGTACCACTAAAGACTTGCTCTTCGAGAGATCCTGATGCTAATACTTCTATCTTCATTGACTATCGTAATCACTCAATTCATACCCAGCTTTCTCTTCATTGTTCCCTGTCATCTTCTCACTTCGTCAGCTACGGCTTTTGCCTTTCCCTCGCCGTCTCGCTATTTGATCTGTGCCAGTTGTACTCGCTGCTCGCCCTCCAAAAACCAATCAAAAAAAAAAAACAACATGATCTGACTGCGTGTGTCTTCGTGACTAAACGCACTTGATTACTTGACACACGACACAGTGCTTAAACAGCTTGTGATCATTATTCTCTCATCGCGAGATTAGCTCTACTGTAAGTACACTGACTCTATCGATTCCTTTTTCTCTTTACCAGGACATCACATGTTTTCAGCGCTTGACGCTGCCTAAATTATGACTTGTTTCGATACTTGATTTGTTTTTTATGTCACTAAACTTGTCCTAGCTGCTATTATCTCTCACTGAACCCCATACCTACACTTCCATCGTCCTAAAGCCCCGCCGGAAGACACCATGAATAACTACACTACGATTCTCGGCAAGCGAATCAGAGGTTACGATTCTGACGACGATGAGCTAAGTGACCGTACCACTAGTGGCAGGATCCAGCTTTGTGGAGAACGGCCCTGGTCTTAGGAAGACGTCGGCTCTATCCAATCAAGTCGGCCCATCCTGCCTCTAGTGAAGAAACCTAGAGTCGAGGACAGTGATTCCGAACCCACAAAAGCCTCACATGGCTTGCAGTTCAATGACGAGCGTCCTTGGGCTTGGGAGGATGTTGGAAGCATTCAATCTACCAACGACATCATTCCCCGAGTTAAGCAACATCATTCAAATAACAAATATTCGTCGGTCAAAACTTCGAATCATGACGACCGCCAGCTCCATACTAGCGCGTCTGGTAGAAAGGCCCAGGTTTCAACGAAATCCAAGGCCACAACCCACCTCAGCTCTCCTGGTAGTGATGATGACGACTGCATTATCCTCTATTCGCGGCCTGTTCAAAAACACCTAGCCGTGAAAGTTGCTCCCAAGATCCAAAGTGAAGCACAGCAAGATAAGATTCAGCAAGGGAAAGCTCAAAAGAAGCTACGGCTCAGCCAGAGCCAGCGAACCCCTAAGGGCACCAAAACCCAGCGCCGATTCACAAATAAAATTTCTAGAACGAATGTGGTGTACGCTCCGGCCAATGAGGACTCCAGTAGCGAGATTGAGGAACCTCAGGATTCGCTCTTCAATACCCTTTATCGACGAAGCTTGCATTCATCCGTGGCCAGTCCGAAGCCAACCAAAGATTCATCTGCGCCTCCTGTGTCTTCCGCATTCAAGACTGCGGTTCAAAATGAACAGGATCGGCTAAGTGAACTCTACGGACCCACCGACGCGAACGATATTGCGGCATTGGAGCTGATGTGCCACCGGTACAAGTTTTAGCTCGCTACTGCGAATAGAGATGTGAGACTTATATGCATCTGTGATTGACTTATAACTGACTTTCATGCTTTAGTCTCTCACACGAATTTGCGAACAATCAATCGCTTTTTCAAGACAAAATGAGATACCGACATTATTAGGGAGCGGGCGAGCGAATAGCTTTTCATAGCTGTCGTGAGCGTGAGTCTCACGGGGAATCTGGAGTGATGACTTTCGTAATGTGGCAGGATCCTAGATGAAGGGGCTGTAACTCATGTTCGAGGACTCCTCAATTTGGTGAATGGAGTTCATAGAGTAGGGGTAGATTGGGCTTGTATATAGTAGGGGTTCTTCGTTATTGGAACTTCCTTCGCTTCTAAACAATATTTCACATTGATACCTGATAATACTTGGTGATTCTTGACCTCTGTTCCATTCTAGCTCATTTATATCGTCCGGCACTACTGACTATTAAACAGCGTATACATGCTAATTGAAATGCGAGACCCATACTTATTGTCACTACAATATTCGCCTCTCTGCCTTGGAGATACAGATAACAAGTCTTCTAGTAAAAAAGCTACTGTCACGATAATTAATAAACCCATATATACAAACACAGGCCTTTTCATTTCAATACGAAAACGGCATTTCTTGGCTTGATGAGGAATACTAGATTGACAGTCTCAAGGACTGTATTAGTAGTTGACACCCGGTAGTGTTGCACCTGTATAATTTAATACTTCAATGTTTCGTGGGAAGATATTGTGTGGCTAGCTAAAAGCTGCGAAAAGGATTGGAGAACGCGATCTCGTTTGATTTACAAGCTGCACGTGATACAAAATGCTAGCTATGCAAGACGCTTGTGATATGGAGGGTACATTCATTAAGATTTTAAGGCCACCAGTCCGGAAGGGATTTATACTAGACACTCATCATTTAGATACGTTGTTCTTAAACTTTTCCTTCCCCACATTGAGTCAATCAGAAAGATTCCGAAACACAAGTGCAATATAGCGCAGGAAATTTCATCGATTGCGTTAAGGTGATAAACGAGTTGCCCACAAATTGGCAAATAATTAGCCCATAAACGCCATGCTTCGTATCCGACCAGCCAGCGTTGGTATCATCAGTTCCTCTGTCCACCACCCATATACCGTTCAATCTCCTCCTGCACCCGCCGCTCTTCTTCCGCTAGTGCTTGCAGGCGCCGTAATCTCACGGCCTCCTCTTGGATCCTCTGCTGCTGCGCAAGCAGCTGGGTCACATTTCTTTCTTCTGGCCTCTCTGAAACTAAACTCTGTTGGACTTGCGGAACCACCTCTAGCCCTGGATGAGATGCGAGGGTTTGTGCATCAAAGCTCATGGAAGAATTGACGAACAATGAGGAATTCATGTTCCGCGTTATGGCTTCTGGCGCGTCATATGCCTGGGTATACTGTGGGTAGAGTGCTAGCTCTGAGACAGCATTTCCGCCTATCTCCTGGCGTGGTATAGAAATGTCGAGTTCTTGAGTATGGGTACGGATGTCTGTTTCTCCAGAATCGGTGGCCTCATGGGGCCCGGTATGTAGCGGGTAAGACGCAAGTTCGGAAACAGTGTTGCTGCTTGTTTCTTCTCGCAGCGGCAAGGTATCGAGTTCTTGGCCCTGCGACGGCACGTTCTTCTGTTGAGACTTAGGGGACTCAGAGGTATCTGTCTGCGGCGTTTTAACCTCGTTCGTGACTAGATGAAATAAAGCTTTCTCGTCGCTACCATCGGGTTTTCTAGCCTCTAGTATCGCCGCTACACTGGAGTCGGGTAGTTCTGGCTTCTCATTCTCGATATAACCAGGCTCCAGGTTACTGGAATTAGGCGTTACTTCGTGCTCATCTCTTTGGGCTCGACTTTTTCGAATGCAGAACCATGTAAACCCAATAATTGTAGCTATTACGATGACACCGCCCACTGCTATGCCAGCTGTGGCGCCCGCGGATAGTGACTTACGACTAGTTTGTTTTGCTGGTAGTGAGGTCTGTCCTCCGGGTGCATTGCCGCTACTTGAAGAACCAGCGTTTTGCGTTTGACCAGGAGCATTAGTGGTACCTGTTGAAGAAAGGAAAGAAGTAACATCCGCGATGTTAGAACTGCTTAGCGGTGTCGAACTTATCAACGAGGTCAGCAACGTAGCTGCTGGATCATCAGTGGTGGTTGTGTCATTCAGTGAAGTTGGCGAAGCAGACGTTAGGTTATCCGTGGCAGTAGGAGCGTTATTCTCTGAAGCTATCGAAGTTGGAGTTGACCCCACGCCGGCACAGAGTTGGTTAAACGCTATCTCGAAGTCTTTTATGTTAATACGACCCAGTGAAGTCATCCTGCCGTCACTCCTGCGTGGAGTAAAAGAAAGTTGAAGTTGGTATGTACTCACTATTGATATCTGTTGCATCACACGCATCCACTAAACAGGGTGAGACCGATTCGCCGAAGTTGCTGTTATCGCATAAGCATTGTAAGTCGCTCGTGTCGCAGCCCACGTTGTCGGCTGCCTGTGTAATGCAAGAATCGGCGCATTGAGGCACAGTAGTACTATTGGCGTCTTGTGCGACTGAAAGAACTGCACTCACGATGAGCGCAAGGAATGTTGAATGCATCACGTATCGATGACGAACGTACAATCTGTTCTGTCGCCAACTCAAACTTCTCGCGTAGAACACATAAATGTATTGTACGAAACTAGATATTTACTATCCGTGTATAAAAGGGACACACGATCTGTACAGCATTAGCAAGCCTTGAAAATGGATTTGCCGCTAGCTAATCTTGGAGACGAAAGCAAGGTGCATATTAGTCCAGCCACGGGTCCATACTATACTGCAGTGTCTGGAACGGCAAGACGTTGGGAATATCCCTTGTGCCGTGTTTAGTAGTTGCAGAGATGCGTTTTGTTGATGTTGATCACAAGAGCCTAAGCCCAGATTGTACTGGCCAGACCTTGGTCGAGGCTCAGCTGAATGGGTGGTAGGTTCAGCTGAAAACGCGGGATGTAGTATCTCAAGCCAATTACAGCACACCTTGATCTCAATCAATCACACTATTGACCGTACCAGATTCTAGCTTTGCCGCCTTGCCAGTTCTTCAGATTAGTCATTGAACAGATGGTCAACGGTTTGATAACCTTGATGTGCGATGTGGCAAGGAGGAATATAATAAATAGGTAGCTACTTGAAATTGTAAGTCTTATTGAAAGGGCTCCTGGCGATGCGCGGCTGAAACGCCACAGCTGGGCTAGATTTTTGCTTGCAATTTCCCGCTAAACTCTTCATCAACGGGCACTATTAGGGGTTGTACTGTACAGTACGTAGTTGATCGTGAGGGCTAGTGTGATCCCATAACGCAATTCACGATCGAATCGGGCCATGTACTGTCTTAAATATTATGCATACCTCCTCTCAGATAAAAATACAGTTATAGTCTACTTAATAATTTATAGATAATATTATACATGAAACTCATTTGGGCAAATACTTAAACGTATTCATTGTGGTGTTCTCTGAGCCAAGTATACTGAAACGCCCTCAATGAGCGGAGACGGTACAAACACAATGTTAATACAAGAACGAAAGGCTATAATGTTGCATTAACGACAACACCCTCTCTTAAGATGAAATTGCATCTTGCCACTCCTTCCAGTCGGAAAGCTCCCCAAAGTCATAATCTTCAACCTGTACCTGATGTGCTGGGGGTCCCATACCTAGCTTGAACATTAGATCTATCAGTCCGGACCGAGCGATGAAGGCCATGATAGTATGCATCGTCCTACAAAAATAAGTAAGCCTTGAATTTCCTTCCGAACAACTTTAAGACTAGGCACGCATCCGTACAATGTGTATACTTACCATATTCCCCATGCTGTCTCCGGATTGATTGCGTGCGGCATACCGGGAGCCAACTTCTGTGCCTTGTCGACAATGGGCCGCATTTTCTGTTCGTACTCAGAGAAAGCGGCGCTGTGGTCGTCCGGGTGCTGCACCAGCGCGCCAGCCAGTATATACGCGCCGTTTAATCCCAACGTTGTTCCCATACCTGATATAGGGGAGGCACAATATCTTTCCCTAAGTCAATAGCTTTACATTAAAATAGACAGGATATGGTTACCCGCAAGTATCTACGAAAACAAGCACTTACCCAGCATCGCCTAGTAGAACTACTCTTCCCTTACTCCATTTGTCCATTTTGACCTGGGCTACCATGTCGTAGTAGAAGTCGTCCGCAGCCTCCATCTCCCTAACAATTCTATCGCACTCCCAGCTATTTCAAGACAGTAAGTTAGCATCATAATCTCTCACTAACAATTTCATTTGGCGATAACGAGTGAAGTACTTGCCCTGCATCTGCGTAATACTCCTTCAATAGTGCTTTCTGCGCCTCGACACCTTTCCGACCCGCAACATCTCTCAACCTCTGATCTTTATCATTAACAACATATATAAGTATCGTCGACCGATCGGTCTGGCCATCAGGCCCTCGCTCAGCGGGCCGTTGCATAATACCTCTACGCCCTGGGGCGTGGAACCACCGCCTCCAAAGGGTGTCTGTTGGGCCTTTGGGCATACTGAAGAAACCGGCGTACACTATTGCAACGCGATGAGTTAAAATGACTGCCACAAGATGGGTGTTGCAGCCTTCGAAGTTCCAACTCTCCTGCGGCTGGGTGGCCGGCAGCTAATAGTCTCAAAAACAGCGCATGGGCGCAAAAAAAAAAAAAGGAATGGGGATGGGGGAAACTAATAAAGCAACATACTCCCAAGCCTCCTGATACGCTCCCCCTCGTCCTCCTCGCCAAAAACCATCTTCCTCGTCTGGCTCTGTAGACCGTCCGCGGCGACAACAAGGTCAAACGTTCTTTCGCCGTTCTTAGCGAGACGCACACGCACTTCGTCCTCGTCCTGGTCTAAGCTTTCTAGGCGGTCGCCGAAGATGTGCTCCACTTTCGCGGGAGCAGCTGCTGTGCCGTCCTGCTGCGACATCTCCTCGCTGACGTTCTTGCACCGCGCAAACAGCAGCTCGGCGAGCCGGCCCCGCAGGATCTCGATGTCGCTCGTCGGCGTGGATGTCTTACCTGTTTTATCCGCGCGGAGCTCAAATTGTCTATTTATTCCATGTAAGTATACGTGAGCGGTCGAGTACAGCCACAATTCTTTATTATCCACATGCCACGTACAAGGCTGCCTGTCACAAGAGATATACTAATTGACAAAGGGTATAGACAATCTCACATGCTTTTTATACCTGGCACGCCTGAAGAATAGAATTGAAAAATTTAACAGAACGAGACTTACACTCTATCCTCCGCATCCACAAACCGTACACCTTCCTCACCCGTAGTACAAGCGCGAATCGCGCTCTCAAGCCCAAGTTTGCGGATGATGCTCACCCCCGCCCCGCGGATATCGACGTTTGCGCCGTGCGCGTAGGGACGGGCCGAGCGCTCGAGTATTGTGATGAGCAAGCCGTCGCTACTCACCATGTTCTTCCTCGCGGCCATGAGTAAGAAGGTCGCGAGGGTGGGTCCCGCGATGCCGCAGCCGATGATTAAGATACGGCGGGGCGGCATGGTAATTTCCCGGACTGGTGGGGTGTGAAGGAAGAGAGAGAATGCGCGGGTGAGCTTGTGTACGAGGAGGCTACTAACTTAGGTTTCAAAGACGTTGAAAATACTTGTTAATCCAATCCGTTGGTTAAGGTTTGCCTCCAACCATTAGATATCAGAGGTGAAGTTTGAGAAGGTTATTGCCGGAAATCAGGGCTCCAAAAGACTTGGCCTGAGTTAAGTTACCCTAGATGAATTGACTTGGATTGCCCCACCCAATTCTGAATTGAGTCAGACTTGTCATGACCAGGGCACTAAATCATGACTATGCCAAGTCACTGTGGCCGAATTAACTTGAATTGAGTCATTTTCAGAGCCCTGTCGAGAATTCCAAAGTATCTCTCATTGGTCAATCAATGCCAAAGAACCCATCCATAATCCTTGAAGGCTGGTATGACCGTATGACAATTTCAAGGCCATGCGTGTAAGTAGCGGAATGGGGGAAAAAGCAATGTCGCTTTAGACTTTGAGTCTTAAGGGACTTTCCATTTCTAGAGATATCCTCGGTACCACTCTCTAGGTTTCATAAGTTTATAAAAATGAAATTTTAATAACGCATACGTCAATTGAAGAAAGGATTCCGACAACTCACTATAACAGCATATCAATAATCAAGGGATGCTAATAGCGATAGATATGCACTTAAGTGTGACGTAAGAACACTCAGTGCTCTTAATTTGTGAGAAAACAAAGCGCATACAATTTTCAGTACTCATTCCTCCCTCTGGTAGCTTTACATAATTTTCTAGTCTAACCTTTGGGAAGCGAGGGAAGCATGATGTTGTATGGTGACGTAATGGACCATGTCCGGGCCCGAAAGGCCCTGCCGTTGAGCATCCGAAGTCCGGCCGATTTCACGCTATGATTGGCTACGCGCTCACTCACGAGCCCGGTGATACCTCAGAGCCCCTGACCCCGATGACCCCTTTTTCCGAGCAGCGATCATAAACGGGCATCTTTCTGCAATTTAGTCATAAGACAAGTTATGCAAAAAAAGGTAGTGCCAAGCAAGGTACGGGGAATGGGGTTCTGTAAGTAAAGCGTTACATGTGATAATGGACTATTCCAGTTACAGCTGACTTGAGCATTATATTTAATAAAGTACGGAGATACAAGAGTCAACATACATACAAAGCAGACAACTTGTATAATAAATGAAAGGGGTATCGTAAACAACAGAACAGGGGCCAATCGCCCCAGGTTGTTAACATCTAGGTCACCAAATGCCATGACAAAATCTATGTGAACGCCCTTTGCTCCTGGTCCTCGATTGCTCAAGGCTAAATTGCGTATCCTTAACAAAGCAAGATCACTCCTGATCAGCTGGGAGTAAATTAAAGGGTATATACTCAAGACAGAAAACAAACGAAACAACTTCACCGGAACAGCAAAGGAGAGCGATCATTGTCCGTGTTCCGACATCTCGAGGATCTCCCAGGTACCAGAGTCAACGTCTTCGGTCTTCATTGCGGGCGGGTTCAAAACTGGAACATTATCTTTTGAGTTGGACCGAGTCTCCTGAACCGGTCGAGGCGAGAAGGGAATGTTCGACGTTGAAGTAAAGCCGTGCCCACCTCTTCGTACTGGGCTGACTGGAACAGAGGAAGCCTGGAATCTGGGGTTTTGTACTAAGTCTGGTCGAGCCGGGGTCCCAGTGTTTGGTTCTAGGATCTGAATTGGCACCTTAATGGGAATTGTAGTTGGTGGAGGGCCGTCGGGTTGATATGGGACGAAGAGATCTGTATCCCGAGCTGGTTCAGGCGTCGGTTGAACTAGGGGGCTTGAAGAAAATGGTAAAGAGGTTGGGCTCGGTTCAGTAGGGGTCGTTATAGTAAGAGGCATAGGAATCGCTGTCTCAATTGTGGGTTCCGCCGGTGCAATGTGCTGAGCATCAGGCAAGGAAGATTCGGTCTCAGGTGTTACAGTTGGACATCTGAGGCTCTCAATGCCGGGGTGCACTTGGTTAGGTTGAGCTCCTACGACGGTCGACAATGACAGCGGCTGCTGAATGAGGGTACTTTCAGATTTGGGTGTAAGCATGTCATTTGGCCTTTGCTGAATCTCAGGTATAGCCTTCTCGGCTTGTGCCCTCTGCCTTGCTTCTTTCTGCTCCTTGGTCAAAACATTGATCTTAATTTTCTTCATTCCATTCGTAATGGTATCAAGATCCTTAGGATTAGAAACTCCTGTAGAATTATGTCCAGTCGAACCCACGTTAGGTCCTGTCCTTGGAGGTAGTGGTCCATTTCCATTGCTAACGTTTGGTAGGGGCTGTTTGGTAGCGGTAGATGTCTCGGCTTCAGTCTTTATCGGCGGCGGCTTAACTTTGCGAGGCGCGCGAGGTGCCCGCCCACTGTCTTTCCTCGGAGGTGCTGCCGGACGAGTCTTCTTCACATTCAAAACAGTAGAAGCCTGGGTGCGCACGCTCATCGAAGATTCAGGTCGCATACTCTGGGAGCTGCCCGGTCGAGGGCCAGTGTTGGTGAGCAACTGAACATCTGGAACAACGCTGAGGGTAGAGGCCGCACTAAGCCTCCTTCCACCCTGTCGTGGCTGTCTAGTTTCATTTTGCGCAGGACCACCATGAGCAGATTCCTGTGATTTTTTGTAAGAACAGGACGGGCCAGATCCTAGAAAGTCTGCACGAACCTTTGGTGTAGGGGGGACTGTTGGTCCCCCAACAGTCTTGCGCCGTGACTGATAATCCTCGTCTTCAAGATAACTGACCGGCTTTCTCTCGCGAAGGGCCATCCTTGTAGAGGGAGCTGGAGCGTCGTTTGTAGCGCTATTTGCAATGACTTGTAAGGACTGACGATCCTTTCTGGCCTTCATTGATTCGGTATTAAGTTCCGAATGTTTGCAGCTGTCAATCTGTCGATCGTTAGGAATGAGCAGCTTGCTCAATTCATACGCCGCAGCGGTCCAGGGAACATCAGGAGGCGGAGGAGATGGTGGCCTGGATATTATCGTCGGATTGGCTGAAAGATTGGATATGCTGCGACGAACTTTAGCGACCTCAGTCATCTTCGCGCTTGACGATTGCGTTGGCGAGGAGTAGTTTCCTGGCGTGATGTTTCGTGGCTTCTTGGGCTCTGGCGGAGGAGGAGCCCTAGCAGCATCTAGACGATCAAGCTCAGCGACAGACCACCAATTTGGGTCGTATGGAAACTCGAAAGCCCTCCATAACTTTATATCACTTTCGTTTAATGTGCTCCGCCTACTAAACGAGCCGACTCTGTTGCTCATTTCAGATCCTAGACCCCCTATCTCTTCCTTTGGAACGATCGGGTCGCCTCCTGCCAGACCACTCAAGTGACTGAGGACCCCAGAGCATAGGGCCCGGTCGCTGTAACCACCCTCTAGTACGCTGATGACACGCCCATCGACACTCAAGCCTTCTTCAGATGCAATTCGTACCACGTCTCGTGTAAGCCGAGCATAGAACTCAGTCGGTACATTTACTTTGTGGCGTTGCATCCCAGCGCCCTCCCACTCACTTGCGTCAAACCCGGCAGACAAAAAGATAGCCGCTTTCGGCACCTGACCAGAAGCACGGAACCGTTCCGTCTGCAATCGAAGATAGTTGCGAGTCTTCTCCAAGAGGATCGAATACTTGGACTGATAAAGCTTCCAAAATTCCACATCTGATTTCCACTCGTGAAGGTGCACGTTCCATATGTTTTGTCCGTGGGCGTTGTCAATGCATAAGCTGGCATTCTTGACTTTCTCTTCGTCACCATATTCGCAAGGATAGGAGTTGATATCGTGGACGCTAAAATATCCAATTGACGTCTTTTTCCACGCGGCAGCATTCTTGGCGAGTCCACGCTTGTTGTGTTGCCAAGCGATGGCTTGAGACCCATCTCCATGATGCAGATCAAAATCAATGATGGCAGCGTGCGTCAAACCGTGATTTAGAATTCCATGCATAATTCCTACATGGACATTATTCACCCAACAGAAACCGGACGGAAACGATGCTGAGCAGTGATGCCCGGGTGGCCGCACAGCAACGAAGGCTCGTTTATGAGGCGACGTGGAGAATACATTATCAACGGCCTCGCAGACAGCCCCTAGCGCTCCTTCGAATGCATTCAGGGATTCTGAGCACAGGTAGAGATCACCTTGATGAAGCTGTTGTGGAGGTTCAGTGTCGGTTCCCCGATTCATCTCAGGTCGTCGAAGCTCATTCCCATTAAGTGCAAGTTTCGACTCGGCGGAGTCACACATGATCTTCAGCTCGTCCATCCATTTGTTCCCATGAACGTTCGTTACCGCAGCAGACGAGAGGGCAACTTTGCGGGTGGTCTTGTGGATGCGAAATGGAATGCTGGGAAGCGTCTTGGGATCGAGGTTCGGATGAATAGGGTGCTTTCCTTCGCAGTGTCGTTCGCCCAGTCGCACGTACGCCATCGACACCCCCAGAACGCTGGCTTGTATCCTTTCTGGCCGCTCAACGATGGTGCTAAGTAGGTTTTTCGTAGCCCTTGGTCTCGAGTATCGGTGTCCGTAGCACGCATCATGTAGAATTACAACCGTCTCTGCAGGTTGATCCGAGGCAGTGGTATGCAAGAGCTCCAATTCTTTTGCGAGGTATGCACTTGCCACTGAGGCGGCCGTGGGTGGAGGCTTTTGCTGAATCTCCTCGGAATGATTTGGGAGCCAGTTGATTGACGATTTAGCTGCTGTTGGCGAGAGAAAAGGGGTAGAGCTAGCCCTGCGCGAGGTTGCACGGTTTGTTGTGCTGCCGTTAGCGGAGTGCAGTGAATTTATTGAAGCTTTGCGAAGTAGACCTGGCGTTGTAGATCGTGTGTCGGAAGCCA
The DNA here is from genome assembly GCA_025201745.1 of Xylariaceae sp. FL1651. NCBI lineage: Eukaryota > Fungi > Ascomycota > Sordariomycetes > Xylariales > Xylariaceae > Xylariaceae sp. FL1651. Next base: position 71,456 of record MU624244.1, read on the forward strand.
TTCTGTTCAAATTGGCCCTTGTTAAAGAAACCCCCGGAGACGCTCGTGTGCTTGGAGAAACAGAAGGCCGTCGTCCTTCGCCTGCAAAGTTAGATTGCGCATCGTAATTAGATTGCGAAGAAGTAGAACGTCTATTTGTAGGAGAGGTGGAAAGAGACAGCTTATTGAGCGAGTGTAAGAGTTCGTGTTCATGGTGGCTGTTGTTTGCATTGTTTATTGATGCTGGTATAGGTTGAGCTTGGCTGCGCTCAGGAGAAGCCATGTTTTGAATTCGTTAGACATGCAGACAAATTCAGCTTAGGTCAAAGAGTCAAGGTAGAAGTTTTTGGGTGTTACAATATCCCAGCAAGAGGTTCGCACACATAAACCGTCGCAGTGTATTAGTATGCCCTCGATCGCACGAGAGTTCGTTATGAGAAAGGGTGTTGATGCAAATTAGGTTTCGGGGTGGTCGATGCCAAACTAATAAAAGTCCTCGAACGCGTAACGCGGTTTAGGGATAATTTACAGCGATCACCATCACGTGTACCCACTGTGATGTACCCCGCCGCTCAAAGCTCCAGGTCTCTCCAGCAACAAGCCGTAGGCACGCTAAGCAGCCCACCAAGTAAGAAAGTTGCCCCTCCATCTTATCGAATCTGATCTGACGTCGGAGTGCCTTATCAGTACAGATGTGGGAACCATCTACTACTATACAAAAGCACTATCGGTGCCGACAACGGACAAACCCAAGAACCTAAAACATTAATTACTTGAACATGCAAGAAGTCGGCTAGAAATCAAGAGTTCATAGGCCTAATTAAGGCATTGCATAAAGTATCGAATTTTAGCCAAAGCATTGCGGGCTAAAACAGACAAACAAACGACAGACCCGCTAGGGAGACTCCATTGTTTAATATCCTTTCCGGGCAGGCCGTTTTGTATTTTTAAGCAAGACTCGCCTCCATCGTCAGCGCGTATTTCCACCTCAGCCCTTGGGGCTCTACCTCTTTCCACCCCCCGGTGCACCATCCCCTCGGGTTTTTCCCATACCCTCTGGATTCCAGAGAGAGATCATGGCACCATATCTCGAAGAACCGGAGCCCGTCCAGGATGTCATCGACAACCCGCTGAAAGCCCGGCCGCAGCTCGTGGCCCCCGAACCCGAGCACTGCCCTGGCCCGGAGTCCGACGCGGCCGGGAAGGCAGACTCGTGCGCCGGGTGTCCGAACCAAGCGATCTGCGCGAGCGCGCCAAAGGGGCCCGACCCGGACATCCCTCTGATCGCCGCGCGACTGTCGGGAGTGCGGCATAAAATCCTGGTCCTGTCAGGCAAGGGCGGGGTGGGCAAGAGCACGTTCACGAGCCTGCTGGCGCACGCATTCGCAACGGACGAAAGCCGCACCGTGGGTGTGATGGACGCGGATATCTGCGGGCCGAGCATCCCGAAGATGATGGGCGTCGAGGACGAGACGATCCACATCAGCAGCTCCGGGTGGTCGCCAGTTTGGGTCGCCGACAATCTGGGCGTCATGAGCATCCAGTTCATGCTGCCGAACCGCGACGATGCCATCATCTGGCGCGGACCCAAGAAGAACGGCCTCATCAAGAAGTTCCTCAAGGAGGTTGAGTGGGGCGACATGGACTTCTTACTCGTCGATACCCCACCAGGCACAAGTGATGAGCACCTGAGTGTCAACAGTTTCCTAAAGGAAAGTGGAATAGATGGCGCAATCATGGTCACGACGCCTCAAGAGGTATCCCTGCTCGACGTTCGGAAGGAAATCGATTTCTGTAGAAAGGCGGGGATCAAGGTACTTGGTCTTGTTGAGAACATGAGTGGCTTTGTGTGTCCTAAGTGCACTCACGAGAGCCAGATATTCAAAGCTACGACGGGCGGTGGAGAAGAATTGGCTAAAGAGATGGGCATTCCATTCTTGGGCGAGGTGCCCTTAGACCCGAGGATAGGGATGGCCTGTGACTACGGGGAGAGCTTCTTTGACCATTACCCGGACAGCCCGGCATGCAAAGCGCTTAAGGATGTCGTGCGGGGGCTGGCCAAGCAGATCGGTGAGGAAGTTCTACCCGACGACTAGAGATTTTACAGCAATGGAAAACCGTAAAACTATAGTCCCCCCAAGCTTTTTATTGTTGTTTTACTGTGTCTTGCTCTTTCATCTCCGTAGACAGGTTGCTCGGTGAGTCACACAGGAACCGGCCTCACAAACACAATCTGACTAGGACTGAACTTTCGAGGCAAGGATATGCCCGTCTCATACATAGAAGCGCCAGTGCCCACGCTCCTGCAGTTCAAAGGCATCCGTAAACCGTAATGAACTACCCGGCAATAGTACCTACTTAGCCCCTAGCGTCTTCGGTATGCTCTCTAAATCTTCAGCGCTCTCTATATCGATCACCTTGCCGACCTCGCTCGTATTCCTCATCAGCTCTTTTGCGCCGGCGTACATCATGCGACTCTCAGAGTTGGACGTAGTAGGCAGGTAATACAGCAGAACGTAGGGAACGGATAGACGACCGGATGGCTACATATGTATCAGCATATTATGCTGCTTATAACTTTTCCCTAGACATGTATTAAGGCTCGGCGAGAAGGGTTTTCCGAAGACACGTACAAGAGTTAGAGGATAGCTCAGTAAAATATAGCGCGGCGAGTTGTCGGGCAGATCATCTGCGATCTCGTCGAGGGACTTATAGACCACCTTGTCTCTGTCTTGTTTAATCTCGTGCGTCTTCTTATCAATCATGTCTGTTCGGTTGCGCGACAAGCTAAGTTAGCACCTGATACTAATATCTCACACGTGCGCAAATAGTACAGCGCGATGTTGGGTGTACTGGTAGAATATGTTGGAGGACGTACATACAAATGACTGCTTGCGGGCCACTGGCGCGGGAGGTGGTCAACCTGAACTTGCGCAGGTGGTCCTTGGTCTCCTGCGAGAACGTGTATAGTCTCGCTTCTGAGCTCTGGAAGTTGATGGTTAGAAAGCAACAGTTCTGGGTAGCCAGCCTATAGCGGGGTTGATTGGAGGGGTCTGGATGTACCATTTTGACGCTGTTGAATGTCCGGGAGGGCCTAACAGCTAGTTACACGCAAGGGCTACAAGCGACCTTGTGTTTGTATGTCAAAAAGGGGCAACGGCGCACGTCGAGCTTGAAAGTCGAAGGTCAAGTAGGAGGTCTCGCGACAAGAGGAAGACCTCACCATGACGAAGCTTCCTAAGGCTCTCTTCTAAAGGCTCCCTTCTAGGTAAGAGGCCCCCTTCGTAGTGTACATATGTACTGCACTATGATCCACATTTTTGGGCTGAACCAATTGGAACTTGTGTCTCAATCAGAGTCACGCACTTATCTGGTAGGTAACGAAGGTACCTCTAGACTATGTACTGGTACCGAATGACAGATCCCAGATTTCATGACACTTCACGAATACCAGTAACTACCGGTTAAGAAGAGTTTATTCGGGTGCTTTAGCGAGCTTAATACACTCAATCGGGACGCAACTGGTGGCGCCGGTATGGCTTGGAACGCCACAGAGTATCTATAGGCTCATTCCCTGTACCTATGTCTATAATGGTCCTAGACTATCCCTTTCAATACAATACACTGGTTTTACCTGAAGAATCCGTACAACCATTTTCGCGTGAATCACGACTTGTTGAATACGAAGATCCTAATAAAAGGCGTTATCAAAACTTCCTGGCCTCGCCACCCTACTCTCCGCTAGGCTCGCTACACGCGTCAGAGGAATCGACCGGCGCCCCAAAGTTCGGCAACCCATCGCTGTGCGTGCCCAGAAGCTAGACCACCGTGTAGCGGCTGTGATCGCGAGCACCGGGGCTCCGGAAGAACGCGTTGTAGCCATTCCCAGGATTCCCGTGGGCCGAGGCAGTAGTAGCTGGGCAGACCAGCAGTATGACGCCGAGAAGGCGATGTACGTTCTTGCCGCTCCAGCACAGCGCCCGCGGGAGCCCTCGTGTGACCGGCGCCGACGCCCGTCTTCCCACGCCGCCGTCGGCTGCGAGATCATGCCGATCGGACCCCCGTCGGCGACGTGTATGTAGTCCGACCCCAGCTTTCTGGACGCACAGTGGACTGCGCCGACACCCCGTGCAAGCACGGGAAGACTAGGCATTCGCCGCAGGCGCTCGTGCGGAGCGTCGAGGCGTCGGTCGCCCACTCCGTCATCAGCTGGCCGAACGTAGGTGGGCATGTCCCACAGCGTCGCTCCCACCTTTGCGTATCCCGCGTTAGGCAGTAAAAGGCTAGTTAGGAGATGGATTAACAGCGTGCATTCGAGGACGTGTAGCCTCTGGCCGCCGAGGTTCGGTCGGTCGGCTCGCCGGCAGCGAAGTAGAACGTATGGGGCGCTACCGAAGTAGTGGACCTCGGGCAACATCTGGACGTTAAAGGACCGCGACGCGATGGTGCTCGAGTAGATGGCCTTCTTCGTGGCGGGTCTCGAAACCCGCCACGTCTGGGCGCGGCGCTATACCACCACAGTGTAATAGAGTAAACTCACGATCACGTAGTAGACTTACTTCTCGGTAGAGATTATGAGACTCGTAGGCTCATGTCTAACTTTCAGTGGTGCGCATAGCGAAGAGAGAGCCTCAATAAGCATCTTAAGGTTAAACAGCAGCTAATAGTTGCTCCCGGCACCATAGACTACATAAGGACGAGGAATACGCTAAATAATCACATAATAATATGGATATTCCCAATGATGACTTTTTTATTGAGTAGCGAGATGCATGCTATTAACATTTTCATTATGTTGGTGCGGGAGGTATATACAGGTAGATCAGAGAACCGAAGTCATACATGCCTAAACGCCAACCCCGATAATATAAGAAGTGTCACTCTTCCCAGATGGTATCTAGACGATAATTAAAGAAAACAAAACTACATCCAATTTCCGATTAAGCGGACATTCCGGATCCAGTCCCAGTATTGCCCTGTGACTGAGGGCTTGAATTTAGCTCCATATGATCTCCTAGCCCATAACTAACGTCTTGGAGTATGTCATTAAGCTCTTGTTCTGTGAAGTTCATATCGAGATCCATGTCTGCTGATAAGGTATCTGCAGTAGGGATAGAAATATTTGGGTCCAGAGCAGCCGCAGAAGCTAAGCCTGTCGATATTGCTGAGGTTGCAGGCATTGACGCCGGTAACATTGCTGCAAAATCGAAGTTGAAGTCGGCTCCTCCCATGGAGAAAGGCTGTTGTCCAGGCATAGTCCCCTGAAGAGAAGCCTTAAATTTGCCAAGTAAAATGGGATCGTCACAAGCGGTCTTTTGCATACTCATGATATTGCGAGCACGTTCTTGGAGCTGGGCATCATTCGGGAAAATGCCCGTTCTCTGCAGCTCGCGCTTGACATATTCTGTAAGCCCGTTTTCAAGTTCTCGGCTGCAAAAGACCTTCGCGGGCGCCGGGTAACGCTGCGTGAAAGTTTGCAAGAAGTGGTTCGCGGTGCTCGCGTCAGATTCGAACGGCTTCGCTTCGTCGCGAAGGTAGATCTGTGGATTCCCGTGAAGTGGTTCAATTGTCGCAGCTGGGTTCGGAGAGACATAGGGCGGCGCAAAGCCAGTTCCGCCTTCTTTCGCATTCCAGGTTACAGAGGCACCCAGCCCAGGACCCGATCCTGGCGGTAGTATGCCAGCATCGATCTTGAATCGCTGCAGCCACTCCGCATTGTCAGCTGCGGTCTGATTCCACGGGTCATCGCTAAGAAGTCAGGTCAGCGTTGAGGCAGTGGAACATTAGGGTTCTATCTGGGCTCACTCATCATATATTATCCACCGTGCCTGATGTTGGATCTCTTCATCCGTGGGTATATGTCGATTGGGATTGTTAGCGGACATAGTTGCCGCCACGAAGCGACTCAGATCTTTTGCTAAGCGACGAAAGCAGTTCGCATCGTTCAGAAACCTACCACCGGGCTTTATTGAGTTCGTACTAGACTCAGGCGACTGGTTACCAGCTGTTTCGGGAGATGCACCAGGCGCATGGATCGTGTACAATGAATTGGCTGGTGTAGATTGGCTAACAGTCGAAGCATTGTGTTTCCCACTTGACGGCGATACGCCGGAACTTGGACTCGTGCGAGATGTCTTAGATCGATGTCTGTCCCTGAAATGATCTAGCCAGTGTTGATCGTCTGCTGCTGTTTGGTTCCACTCGTCGTCGTGCTCGTAAATAATAATTCTGGCTTGGCGTTGTAGGTCAACATCTGTGGGCTCGTTTCCAAGAGATCTTTGCAATTGGAGGTATTCTCCAAGTTCAGCGTCGAGTCTGCTGTAGTTGTGAATCGTAGAGTCAATTGTTTTAGGGTCTGTTGACCGCTTGTAGGCGTCTCCAACATCCTCGCTTCGGGGAAGATGTGCCCGCTGCCTAAAGTCTCCGAGCCAAGACGATGAAGTGTTGATCATACGAATAAACCAGTTAGCAAGGACTTCGGATGGGTTACTGGACTTTTCTTCTATCCTCCCAAGAATACGGCAAGCTTCATCCTGAAGTTCGTGATCCATAGCGGTCAGACCTAACAGTGACCTTGCATGAACAAAATCTTTTAGCCCTTTCTCGAATTCACAATTCTCAAAAATGTCGGATTTTCCATTGATACGGAGCGAGGATAAACAATTGGAACCCGGAGCTCGAGGACGAAATGCGGCCTGACGTTTAGCCTCTTCAGAAGACATGATCAAATCGCAAAGCCATGAGGATGAAGACATGCCGAAGCCTTTGAGCATGACTTCAGCTCCATAGACAACACGACATGCCTCCTGCTGGATATCCAAATCGGTCGGAGAGCGTCCGAGCTCCTCTGTCTGATTCGTGATCCACCATTGCAATTCCATTTTCAACAGCTCGTATGCATTGATCGGCGTTGCTGGTGCCGGCTGACTGGCTTCAAACGGCAGAGGCGACCGCCTCTCATCGTGAATCAGGTCTATCAAAAAGTTAGAATTTTATGAAAGAGGGGAATACTGTTCTCTCACAAGGTGGAATCGAATTCTCAACCATCTCAAGAACGGGCGCCTCAAAACCCCAGTCACCCTTCCAGTCAGCCATGGTATTACCCGTCTTAAAGTGCTCGGCCAGATGATCGATTCGAATCGTCCAGCTATCAAGGATGACACCACAAAAACCACATCGTGAACGAATTTCAGGAGATGCTACTCGCCATTTGTCCATCGTCCAAGAAAGAAACTTTACATTATGTACAAGTCGTAGATGTTGCCGCAAGTGATCCTTGCGATAGAATGTTCGTTCCTCTTGTGTACGTTCTGTACAACCAGAAAAATTATGTGATTCGACATGCGCATCGTCTGGGTTCGCTTCGCCGCAGAAGACACAACTCATTAACCCATTTTCAGGGTTAACCGTTCGGGGCCCATCTGGAGAGCAAATCCATCGTTCAAGAGAAAGGTGCAACGACTTTTCGTGGCGTTGCCAGTCATGCTTAGTCCTAAAGGTCTCAGTGCAAAAAGTACACTGGAAAGTCTTCAGCGGTTGACTCGTTTGCTCCTCAGCACGCTTTGGTGGTGCGCGTCTCCGTCGGCGCCGACCGCGATTGCTTCGAACAAATGATGGAATGGAAGAGCCCCGGGATTGGTTAGAATAAGCAGACGCGAAGGAGCCACCACTAGAGTGTGATGTTCCCAAACTGCTTGCCGAGGACTGGTTGCAAAGGGACCTGCTAGAGCCGTCATCCGAAAGGTTCCAGACATTGGGACTAGTGCGACCTGAGGTAGATGTTGCCGAGTACGAACCAGAAGCGGAAACAGCGCGAGCGATAGCCGTGACGGAAGCAGGTTCGTTTTCGGGCGGAGAGTTCTCCCAACGTTGCAGGGGATTCATGTTCTCAAACAAGCCAGACGTGCCTCTTCGCTGTGGGATGTCTATTGCTTGGGCATAACCTCGACCAATATGTGGCGAGGTCGCTCGAGTCGGCTGAATCTTTCCGCGACGCCGAGCGTTGGCCAGCCAGTTGGTGATCTGCGTCTTGTTTAGGCCAGTGATCTTCTGTAGGTTTTCCCTTTCCTCGTCCGTAGGATATGGATGTTGGCTGTGCGTTGAAAGCCAGTTCTTGAGCACTTTCACAGATTCGCGGGAGAATCGAGCGCCAATCTTAGGCATAGGTTGAGGACGTGGTGACGGTGCTTTCTCTTCAGCAACTGTAGCCATAGGTGGCGCCAGAGGCACCGCGTCGATGATGGCGGCTAGCTCATCTTCACGGAGGATAGAGGTTTCTGGCCTATCGCCCATGATAGGCCATGGGTTTGCAGGAAAGGTAGCACCACCTTCCAAGCTGAGGTTATTGGTCAACGGCCCAAAGCTGCACTCTCGACGAAGTGCCACACAGGTCGTACAATAGCCCTTGTATTTACCTTCTCTAATCCTCTTACACTGATAACCACCTAGTGAGCAATTGGAACAAGGAGCCTCTGGTGTCTCCCAGTACAACTGGGAGGTCGCTGGTAGCACGTCCTCCGCGTCTGGGTACGCTGGAACATCAACGTCCTGTTGCAGTTGAGTAGACTCGAAGTGTTGGAGAGCCCAGTAAGACCAGTCATCCCCGTCGACATCACCAAATACAAGATCCATGCTAGGATCCTCCGGTAACCCAAGAATTGGAGCTGGGACGGCACTTGTGACATTCTCTGCGCCCTCCGAACTGACCGGCAGGTCAAAGCCAGTGCTGGCGGCTGCAGCGTCCCAATTCACGAAGTCCATTTCTTCAAGTTCGGGGATGGTGGGCATACAAAGGGCGCAACAAGTCCAGGAAAATGAGGATCCGTTCCTGTGGCACGTGCCAGTTGAGGAACTACCACGACCACAAGCAACTCAACGGACAGGGCGTTCCTGTGGATGCGTGAGATGCAAGCACAGGGCGCAATCGGACGAAGTCAGAAGTGAGGCAAATATTTAATGACAAGGGGAAAGTTAACAAGAAGAATAAATAACCAAGCGGGTTTGGTTTTAGTTTTAAGACTCAAGAAGATTGTTGAAGAAACAAACGAAAACGAACTATCAACTATTACGGATCCTGAGACTGATAAGCAGGATCACTGATTGGGAAGCTAGAAGCGGTCAGCATCGGGTGGTCTAACGCTTGTCCGTTCCAATATAACAGCATTTACAACCCCAACGTATGCATCAAGTCTTCGAAGATCGTTCTCGCTGTTCTATCATGCTCCAGATCGACTGGCGGCAGACGATGGTTCTGGTGAAGGAGTCATCCCCAGTCGTGGAGTTGCGCCTTGGTAGAACCCTGAAATGCACGAACAGGGATATTGACCATTCTCATCATGGGGATGAACAACTGTGGAGTCGCGCGCCCTTGAATTGACACGCAGGGCGTTGATGGACTTCGATTAGTGAGGGGCATTTAATTAGTCATCCCACTCCTAGCTCGCAAACAGTTGCCAAGAGTCGCGACGGTGCCAAAGCCACTGTATAAATAGGCTGCTAAGTTGTCCCTCTATCAGCCAAGAACCTACCTCGCACTATGGAAAGGTATTGTTGTATTAGTGCCTGCTAGGGATCTATCGCGCGCGGAGAGGCGTCGCATAGCACAGTCTCCGTATCTCGGAGCTGAGATCAACACGCGTTCTTCCGCGGAGACTTCTAGGAAACCGGCGACTGTTCTCAAACACCATCCCGGGTTATCGACAATTATGGTGAATGAGTGGGTGGATGAAACCCAACACAAGTTGCCATACTGTCTCCAGCCCGTTGCAGGCAGATCAGCCGTTGGTTCAGTGTCGACGTGCGGTACCATAACTTAGAATACTCTTGCATTCTGTGATCCTCTTAGCAGTTATCATCCACTCCTCCGAAATCTTAATTGATCTGCGAAGCATCCGAAGAACAATTTTAGACACAATTCGTTGTATGTACGGTATCTGTAGTCCACATACTTCAGACATTGCAATCATTGCGTTACAGAGAAATGTCCTTCTTGGATGTCGATAAAGCCAGCGTCTGGAGCGCCGCAACGGTAAGCTATAGAGCTGTGCATTAGAAGAATGATCAGTTGAGGCCTCGGTCGGATGAGTCCCTCCGCTGAACTGAAAACATATCAGCTCATACTGCTCCATACGCCAGCGGTGAATCACCCTGGATAGGTGAAAAATAACTCATACAACGGCCATGTTACCATCTCAGAACTTCGAAATGGGACCAGTAGCTCATAGGTCTCACTATAAGCAGTAGTAGTGTTTCTCTGATGCTCCCAGCGAATCCAACAATCGATTATGCGAGAGCCTTCATATTAATGAGTGGCTGTCGTCAAGTCGTGATGATCCCTATTATGAATAAATCGCATGACAGCCTCTAGACGGCCAAGTATGACGAGGAACATTTCGTTATATCAAGCAGCAATTATTAAGGCCGCCAGCAATTTCGAGAAACGTTCCGTGCGATTCTGCCAGTTTATACTACTGGAAGAACCCAGTTGCCTTTTCGTATGAGGTCGGCGAAAGAACAGCAGTTGCAGTTCTTTTTCGTCTCGTTGTAATATTTCATGCATCCCTACGTAATAGTATCGCATGTTAGAAGCAGAAAGCTATTATACGACTAAAGCCATCCAGTGACTTCCATCAAGAGTGACCGAGTATGCTAGCTGTTTGGTTTGTATGCATAGAAGTGTTGAAACCGGTACTCACTATCTCATAATTACGAACGCACTCATAAGATCAGCATCCCTTCGGACAGGCGCTCCCAGGGCTTTGTCACCTTTGTAGCAAATGAGACATTATCCATCTGATATTCGAATCGAAAGAGCGCCTGGATGAGTCACATGATATTCGTCAGCAGCGCCCACAGCTGATAATTCATCGAACATACCATCTTAGCTTCGCATGCCCCTAGAAGACGTGGTTTAGACGACCCTACTATAATGGGTGGTTCGAAGATATTATCGTGTACGAATGCAGAGGAGCAGGGCCTCGAACCTTTCTCAACCCTGAGACCAACCATACTTATATGTTGCCTCAACAACAGGCACATTTTCGATGCCCATACTACCCGTCATGTTGTGCTATCAAAGCGCCAGTAGTATAAAGTAACAGAACTTGCAGGCTTCGTAAGTTTGTAATTAGCGTATAAAAAATGTTAGTGTATTGCAACATCTCTCAGTGTCTTATGATCATTTCTCCTTTGGAACACAGAGACGTGTTGGGAAATCGAGTGGCCTTACGAAAGCCTGTCCTCGTCAACAATTGTGCCGATAGCCGCTAAGAGAAACATCTTTGAGATTATATTTAAATGTTAATGGGAACTAGGTCTGTAGAAACATCATTATTGATGCCTGTGACCTATGCCTCTGACAAATTGTGAAGTAGTAGTTAATAGATAGAGGACTTACGGCATAGATTATCAGGTGTCTTTGTGACAGTTACCCTCCACAGTGTCTATATCGAGCACTTTGGATGGATAATTATTAGGGCCTTGTGGTCTTCATCGAGGGCCTGGGAGGCCAGGAACCAATGGATCATCGAGTCATCAACCTTCTACCTAACAGGTACGGACCTTCTATTCACTCTGTGACTAGATCTCATGACAAGGAGTTTGGCCTAACAGATAGGCAAGAGTGAAGCTGGGACTGTTAGGGTAATAATAGCGGGCGTGAGGTATGTGACTGCTCCATTGATCGGAGAGAGGTGCCTGTACACATTTTAAGTCACCATCTTTACTAAGTCGCCTTCTTCACCCTAATTTAGGCCCTCGAGTCTTGGGGACCGTTAGCATCAGCGAGATGAAGATTTCATTGAGGCTGAAACAGGTAAAATATATTTGTAGGCGGGAACTTACATATCTAGGAGCAAGCGATTGAAAGCAGTTCCAGATGTAGTATACTAACGGAACTCAGCACTTCACATTCAATTCACATTCTAGAAAACCCCGAAGCAGAGTCAAGCCACGCTGCTGAGGTATAGACGGACTGTCGAAGGGCAAAAACGAGGGTCTACCACGCTGAAAGGAGAAAGTTAGGGAACAACATGCACTATGGCTGGTGGCGTCGGATACTATCACGCGGGTAGAAGACTGCAAAGATCATATCATGTCACTTACGTTCAATTACCGTAGGTGTTCGAATAGCTGTGTGGGATTTTGTTGCGCCGCGCAAATATAGCCAACTCACCCAATAGTACCAAGCGTAGGGCTGAATCAGCCGAACATAGCCTTATCGCGTTTCGAAATGATAGTTAGTGATCCTACGGCGTGCACATCAGAATGGTAGCTTGAGATTCATCGTTTGATTGGATTCGCGAAAGAAATTGCAGAAAATAAGGTGTGCCCCTTTCCTTCGTGAATATTACGCCGAGTGTTCATGTTGTATTGATCCTTCCAGTGCCGCTCCGGTGTATGTCCCGGCAGAGAGCGGACAGAGCAACTTATCTCATAACTGAGTAATCGTGTTCGTCTGCGGTAGGGATGCAGTCGCATACCAGAGCCTAGATCACATTTCGCCATAGGCTACCGCGCAAATTAATCAATCGTCGATTTTCGCCATCCTGTAATATATTCATGCCGTACCACATTATAAACCTGAAATCGACGAAAGGCAGTGAGCGTGCCGGCTGGCAAGCGTTCTCGGTCGTTCCGGACACCGAGCAACCCTGCCAAGGTTGCACTCGTTAAAGGCTGAGACAGATCACCCTGAAATCCTTCGACTCAGCACTATGAATGCGAACCAATTATTACTCGTTCTCCCTCACACACGTGAACTCGACTTCGGGGCCGCCAGCGACAGCAATGTGAAACGGAATGCCACGAGTTAAAGCATGTCGCATGGAATCTCTTGCTAGGCAATATAGTATATTATTGGCTGAATTACGCCAAGAATAGTCCGCTTCGATTAGGTCCTACTAGTCATATAACTAGAGCTGACGTTACATCAGCTTACACTACCGCAGATCTCGTCTAATATGCAGGGATAAGAAGTCTTGGATTGCTGAGAACGCTGGAGCTAGTCAATTCAGGGGCGTTTCTTATTAGTTATAGTCATTACTTTTCAAGTAATGTGAAAAATACAATATTTAGAATATAGGTAGATGCTGACCAAGTCACCCTAGACTTGATACTGCTCATTAGATGTGAATGTACAGAAATCAGTATCAAACATTTTTGTGGCCTTGTCCGATAGTTCCATGATGCTCGCTGAACCGTCCCTAACTCCAATCTTACATGGTATCATCTCAAGCGTGTCCCGTGCCGTCTATCTGCCCAGTATTATACACTCCTATGAGGCAAGCTCGATTAACAAAGGAAAATTCCAGTAGCCAATAAGCTGGGCAAACTACATTATGTCTGCAAAAGAGCGGCGTGAACTGCGCCGGGTTGGGACGTCTTGAGAGCCGTCGTGTTCTGTGGTCCAGGCTTTAAGTAGCAGTTACCTGGCGCATTTTGCTCCACCGCAAAAGTTCGATTTGTCCATGCTGGAATGAAGCTGACGGCGGAGCAGGTGAAGTTTGCAGAGGATGTTTCGTCGGGGAAGTTGCCAGCAGTGTAGGCTGAGTAGGCCGTGCAGGCATCCATGCAGTCGTCGAAATTCCCGACGAATAACGATTGGAGGGGAGGATTTGGTGCATCATTATTGCAGTAAATCTTGTATGTTGGTTTACCAAAATCTGTATTTGTGTTAATCAAGTTTCGTCACTATATATATGGCTGTTCCAAACTTACAATAGGATGTATAAGTGGTTGCGGTGACGACGGATGGGTTCGCGGAACAGCCCCTGTCTATATTGCTAATGTTCGCCATCAAAGAAGCCAGCTTTGACTCTGCATCATTTGCCCGAGATCCTTGAATTCCAGTCCCGGCCGCCAGCCCAATTACTATTATAGACAGGATCCCGATAGATACCGATAGAATGAAGACTATAAGCGGGCAGCCAAAAACCCGCCTTGAGGATTCTCTTGGGCGTTCGATCGGTGGCAAGATGCCTTGTACCGAATGGTTGTCGTTAGTTTGAATGGGACTAGCAACCGGATATGAATGTTTAGGTGTTTCTATGAATGTCGATGTGTCGCTGAATTGCTTGAGCGGTATGGCTTGCGCATAGTTCTCTTGGTAATGAGTTCTAGCCACTTCTGGTGTAGGTGTCGGGTAGTATACCTCGGGATAGCTAGTGTGAGTAGCGACCTCGGGTGCGTCATGCCACTGTCGAAAAGATTAGCTATGCTTGAAAACACTTTAGTATAAATAGCACTCACATTTTGAGCCATTTGCCCTTCCTATATCTAATAACGGATTGCGACAATGCTCTTGCGAAGCACAGCAGCCGAGGTGTAAGGTTGTATTAAAAAGGGCTGCGATACTTGCGATTTCGGGTCATAGATACATGTTCTTGGTTTTAGACTGATCGATAAGCTCCAAAATTATAACTGATTTGGACCGTAGAGATGGGAAATGTACAAGAGGTTATCCGGCAAGAGGAGGAGAAACAAAAAGTGGCAAGGGAAGCAAGGCCAATAAGTATGTAACATAGCCTAGGACCTCCAAGAGAGACTCGAAGGCTTGGTGGGGTCTTGGCCGATCAGAGCTTGTTTTGGAGGTTTGACAGGCATAAAGCAGGGGCCTACCATGCTGGCATCGGCTGTCGCGACTGGGTGCAAGAAAAGATGCAGGCCGTCCCTGAAGACAGTCGAGAGTGTGCTCTTCCATGTGAAGGCTCCAAAAGGTCCTGATGTTACGATTCCACACACATTCTTTAGAATAGTGGTAAGAGACTACGATAAGGTGGGTGGTTGCTATTCTGCAATGCTGTCTTACCCTGGATATCACTACCACACGTCCCACCAGTGCAAATATTCTAGTTATTGACCTGTGCTCACGTTCTGCAAGTGCTTAGGAATCCTGATGCCTCTAAAAGCTGCGTGGATGGTGAAAAGATCCTAATGCGACTAGATGAAGGGGCCCTGGGATGCACCCGACTTCTGCTTCCCGTAGCAGCTAGAGTTGTCAACCTAGCAGCTTGTTCGCACGCAAGCCTCACGCTGAGTCCTGTACTATAAGGAGCTAACTTTAGGCCTGGGGGGGAACAGCATCATTTACGCGTTACAGCACATGATGGAAATGTTCTTTGACATAGGATCTTGGCAAATCAGACAACAAATGGAAGACTCGCGAGCATATCACGGCTCCGGTTACCACCCTAAAAAGCCCCAGTTGCAACTACACGCGACTGAACCCCAGTGCTTTTCATAGCAGGCCGCACTCTGGACTCAGGGGGCTACTCGTGGGGCCTTTGGGGTTTCCGCTTCTGCAAACCTGCAACAGGCAGCTGGTAGACGTATGGGGACGGCACCGAAGGATCGGGACCGACAGCCCTAACCTTGAGCTGTATGGCACCAGACAGCTGTACCCCGTAGGACTGCAAAACGCACGATGTTTACCTACTTTCTCAACTGTCCATGACCGTCACATCATGGCAACAAAACAGGAGAGTGCCATAGAAGGGAACTAGACGTGCTGTATCAGTAATTCAGTAATCCAGCGCACACCGGTAACAGCACCCGTTCATAGGCCGCTTAGCGGGACCCCGCCGCCAAGTAGAGTGGATTACTTCGTATAAGGCTTGGATTTTAGAGCTATGCCTAGGGCTCCGTCGGGCTGCTGGGAATGTGGCTGTCTTACGATAGGTCCGATGGACATTGAACTGAAATGCTTGTGGAGTACAGCTTTCACACGTAATCCTCATTTGCTATAATTCTTATGGACTTTCCTCTTCCGGCCTCGGGGGTTTTATGGTAGTCGTTTTTCATCCCGGGCCGCTGACGCCAACTCAACAGATAGAACCATAGCATTGTAATTTAAATGACCTTTTCTCGCAATTTGCTGGGAAGATGAAAAGCAAAAACCCGAAGTAGAATTTCTCTGACCTAGAATACAAATGAATCAACTCTCTATATTGTTTGGCCTCGCCCTCTGTGTCTTCAACCTCATATCTGACCGTCTCCAGCACGACATTTCCACATTTGTTTCATCCAGCTCCAGCGGTTACATTCAGAGCGTTCGAGACCCATTCCCTAAGGATTCACGAGCGGCCTAACATATCGCTAAATATGCACATGTATTTATACCAAGATCAGAATCATTTCATTCTGAGCGTAACGTCATCCAGCTCAGAAATATCATAAAATCCAGTAAAGAGCGGCGACCCACTGATGCCCGAGATGAACTATAACGGGGGCGCTCGAATGGCGGCTCAATGACTCTTTCCTCGAGTGAGCACTGCAATCCTTTCAAGTGTTGCTATGGGATTTTATAACAAACGTTATGAGATTCGGAGCATGTCTACAGTGGCGAGTATAGGCATGGTGAAAGGGCTTCTGCAGTGCTGTTCTTTTCTGGTGAGTTATGCAGTTGATTCTGGTTAGATGTATAAACTTGGCTCGGTCCTACTGTATTCCTCGAAGCACACGCGACGGGATGGCTATGTTCATTTATTTTACTGTGATAATTGAGCAGTATAAATGCAAACAATCAATTCTTATAGACTTGCACAGTAAATTAGATCTGGGTAAGCTGACTCGTAGGGCTAAAATACAGCATGGTTTAGTATCAGTTAAGTTCCGTTATGTGTCTGAGGTCGATTACTTACACTGTACAAGGCTGCATGTCTTGGCATCGTTGGTGCGTTATGCTAAAGCGTTATGCTACTCCCCGTTCTAACTTCTCAGTAGTAAAGTACCTAATATATATGAACTAGTAGTCTTTCAGGGTCGAAAAGTTGTTTCCCGATATTCTTCCATGTTATGCTTAGAAGTAATAACTACTCGTTGCAACGAAGTCTCACCACCAGCACTCAGTCTTGGGCTCCGTTGAGCATTCCAGAACTTATCTGGTGTTGCCTTATAGTGTTAGTCTTACAGTACGGTAGAGACAGCGTGTTGGATTTGGGGATACCATGACGACCGCCTCGGACATGGGTTACCAGCGGCCGAAAACGAGGCAGCGAATCCAAAAACAGCCGCCTGCTCTGGCCGTACCCAATATCAATGATGATGCGGCTGAGCGTAAACGGGTGCTGAACGTACTGGCCCAACGTCGATATCGTGAGCACCTCGCTTGCCTTGCCTGCCCAACAGTTTCTGATCTTTCATATCCAGGCAAGCGTAAGCGGCAAACCAATAACTGCGGTCTAGCTAAGGACAATACAACGCAGCCCAAGTCCGACGTTCACGATAACGAGTTTAGTTCACCCCCGGACCTGGCTACTTTAGCGCCTGATGACACTATCCAGCACAGTGAATCATTGCTACCTGTGTTTTCAGAGCATCATTCAGAGTCCAATACTGATGCTGTAGATGTTCATCCCACATTCGCTGCAAGCCTGCGGGCAACACCATTGCCGGCTGAAGCATCTGGGGCAATAGTACCCAGTCTTTTCCCAGGCAGCGAGGAGTCAGACGCGAGCGCCGAGATCCTCGACTTGCCAGCGCAGCAAAACGCGGCTTTTCTATTTAGCAATGGAACGACATCGTTCCCTTTCCTTAACACCGCAGACCCTAACACTTTCCTCGACCTACCATCATCTATTAACAGTTCGCTGTCCGACGGCTCTGATGCTACAGTATTCTCTTTCCCAGATTCCTACTACCTTCCCGTAAACGAGCTCACCCTGCTGAGGGGTCTTCTACGCATCGCGACACGATTGCGGTGCAATACCACGACATTGTGGGAATTAAACGCGAATTCGCCCTTCAACGATGGCACACATACGGCGTTGACAGCCGAGCAACTGCCTTTGACGTGGAGGCCGACTCCATCTCAGACGTCTGTGCCTCACCACCCCGTTATAGATCTGCTGCCATGGCCCGATGTCCGCGATCGCCTCATCCTGCTCTTGAGCCTCCCAGATGACGCCCGCCCTGCCGCCGCTGCGGGGCCTTTGGCCATTGTTCAGCTAGCATACGACCTAGAGGACGCAGCTGAGGGTATCCGCATCTGGGGCGGTGACCCGTGCGAGCCGACTTCGTGGGAAATTGGGCAGGCGCTCTTCGAACGATGGTGGTTCATCTTCGACAGGCAGGTTATCAACCAGAGCAACTACTGGCGGAGGTTGCGAGGTGCGCCGACGTTGACGGCGAGTAAGTAGAATCGATATAAGAACCCTAACCACGTGACAAATAAGATATGCACAGATCAGAGTCAAACTCTATATTTGAACTCCTCTCAGTTAGACGACTCTGCTTCATCAGGATGAAATTGGGATGTGCTGGCTACTGTAAAATCGGATATGTATCGATTATTACCATTCCCTCTCTCGCAGAAAAATGGTATGTCTGATGGCGACATGATCCGCCACTTACGCGTAATTATGTTTACGAAGTTGGCACACTAATGCTTAGAGAGACTGTATAGACGTGTACTTCTATGCCAAGCCCTGGATTACGAGATTCATGATCAACGTCACCAGATCCTTTGAGCGGTGCTCCCATTAACTAGAGTGTGTTGGGAAAGAAATACCATCAAAAAGTACGGTTATTGCGAGACTTTCACGGGGTTGGATATCCTGCGAGCCTTCACCCAAGAGGTCAGCCCTTACAGACAACCTCTCGATGCCAGCCCGCATGCGGGCTACTGCAACAAGCCTCAACACAGACAAGCCATCTCTACAGGCTGTCTGTCATAAAAACAAGAAACCATTGCTAAGATTGTTGGCGATACAATATGCAGGTAAGATGCTATCCAGTTGGTGAGGGAGGCGTTGACGTCATGCTTGTCTGGGTAGAACTGCTTGATCGGGTTTGAAATTGAGCATCACATCATATTATAGAGACAATTCAATCATGTTGTATAGCATGAGACTATCGTCCGGTGGAAACGCTCTCCTTACCTTCTTGAATGTAATACCTATATTTTAAGAGTGTACTCACACTTTCTTCAAACCAGAGCCATATCCATTAGCCATACGCTAGCATGGCCAAGCAACTGCTTCACTTAAGCATTGCATTATCCCCCCCGTATCAAAGATGACAACATTCAACAAGTTTTCCAGCCCTGACACCCCAGCATGCGAGCGTCTGTGAATGCACGCAGACTGCCTGATCATCGGTCCGCTGCAAGGGATTTTCTGCCTGCCGTTTGTGTGCTGTGCGCGCACGCACAAGAACCACGAGGGAGGCCGCGAGATCAAAAAAAGGAGACAAATGGGAACCTCTCGCTCCCACGAGAAAGGAAGTGCAAATGGAAAGAGTGAGAAAGAAAGGAGTAGCACGATCCAGGATCAGCCCGTCCACCACGGCGGTATGACGATTCTCCCTGATGCTTCGAAGCCCAGAGATAAGTGGCCAGCTGAGTGGCGGGCTCACGGAGCCCCTGGTGGTGTTGCGAAGAAGAAAATAAAGAATGAGAATGCGGGCGGTGATGTAATTGGAGAGGAATAAGAGAAAGGAGACAGGTCTGTTGAGGATAAGCTTTCTGGAGGTATTTTGAAGCTTGTTGCTGCTGGTTAATATGAAGTGAAAGTGCTTTGAAGTGTGTGTTTAGGTCCCCTGGTATGGACTAAGAGTTCGGTTAGATGTTCTGTGAGTATTATAGGGGTATTAGCTATCGATTGGGATCTTCATGAAGTTCTAGTAGCAATGGCGTTGACAACCGCTTTTCTCCCGTTTCCAACACGTATTACAATGAGACTGATAGGAAACTGTTAAATAGCTTGGAAAAGTGAATGAAGGGGCATCACACTAGAAAATATCAAACAAGATGAGTTGATTTTCTACTGCCCACTTCGTCGTCAAACTTAGCAGCGAATATGCTCATACGCTAGTAGATTGTGTGGGAGCTGATCCTATTTAAAATCAAAACCTAAAACAATCTAATATACCTCAAGAAAATGACTAGGCAAATATGAAATAGGAGCGCCTACACAGCCTTATATCCCTTTCAGAGGGTCTTGAGATATCTACCCTTCGAGATTGAACTAGAGTTGAAACCATGGTGATGATAAAGGGTAGACACGGCGGCGTTGTCCATAATGAAGTCCCTCAGCTTAACGTATCGTAAGACCTGTGAGTCTGGATCTGCATCATTACAGTGAGCGAATACGAAGCTGATGAAAGTGCCATCGATAGTGGAGAGGGCAGTCGCTTTAGTATTTAGAGAGTTCTTCACAAGTTCCCTGTTCTTTCGCGCTTGGAAGTGCTTTAAACTCTTTTATGATTTCTAGTCTATAACATCGCATGACAAAATGCTCGTTTACCCAACAGGTGCACATGCCGGGAATGGCCCCGAGGTCGGAGCGGAAACCTAGACTTGCTTCCGGGATATCCAGAAAATAGTCCCTATGATATGAGGTTGTCAGTGAGAGAGGCGTGACTGAGGAAAGCAAGTTTGTGGAGTCTAATAACCTATCTAAGTTCACGTCCCCTTTTGCTGTTCACTCGATTGATGGGTCCTCTTCTTCTGAACTACGGGATCTAGGAGGCTTGAGACTCAATGGACAGGGTCGGCTCGCGTGGGTATCAAGTGCTTCATCTTTCGACACTACCACTTTTAGGCAACAGCGTTTCCCCGAGTTTCACTTGGTGTACTCGCACGTGCCATTGTCTTCGTTGTCAGGAAAATTATGGTTCATTCTCCTCAATGAGCTCCTCCTCAACGCGCTTTGGCGTCTGCTAATTGTGCTCTGCCTCTGGGTTTTCGAGGCGGTCCATTGGCATTCGAGGGGGTGATACTGCCTGTTTTTGATGTCATCATTTGAGATTTTCGAAGTACTGCTGACGTTATTCTTGTTGCTACGAGCATTTGCAAGAAGCTGTTTCTTTCATCGAGACACATTGAGAGACATCTTGTTATGTTTGTTCATTGCAATCTTTCGCTTGCTTGCTGCGTGTCCTCTACATGCTGGTATCACATCTTGCCGTGGGGCTGAAAGAATAAACGGGTTTTGTGGTAGTCTTAACGAATACGCCGATGAGCACAATGACAATGAATTTCTTTTAGGCGGTGAGTGCGATCATTCATTTCTTTGACAGTAAGTCATTCGAGATACCGCTTCAACCTTGAGACAACGCAATTGACTTATTAAATACCGTTGAACTCTTCTTTGATACTACAAGAAATTGACGTAGCATTGCTTTGTTTGTTGGTAAAATTATGGCCTCGTATACAAACACTGTGCCCTACTTCAGCCTAGATTATCAGCTGGGGTATTCTCAATGCCCTTACGTGGCGTAGACTGTCTAATCTACGCTTCTTAGCTGGATGGACGAAATTGACTTTGAGACTCAGACAGACTAATAAGTTGGCCTTCTGACCGTAACTTTTATTGCCTCGTGACTGAGTACCAGTCGCTATCTACGATGTTGGACGACACAACGGTGTTGTCGGGCCGAGTTGTGGCGTTATGTGAAATGGCTCGCGCTGCCTGTTGTATCTGATATGGCTTGTATTCTCCGTCGTCTGATAGACATTGAAACTCGTTTCCAACGAGTTGTGCATTATGTTTATATTTTGCAGAGCCTGCACACAGATCCAGAAGGCGATACATGGGCACGACTCCATGTTATTCTATGATTCTCAGAGAGGAGGCGATATTAGTATTTCCTGGTAAGGCAGATCTGACAGCTCGCTCAGCGAAATGCTCCTTCAATGTGATTCGAGTTGCAGCCACTTCACGATGATCGGGATTAAACGACATACTGGATCGCTGATAGTTGCTGACATGATGATCCTCCCCAGAAAGTAGTTGGGACCTTAGTCTAGCCTAAGGTTAGCGCATATAGGTCAAAGCGGTGAAGATGCTGACTACTGCAACCAAGGAACTCCGGAGGGTGTCTGCCAATCGGTGGTGGCCGGCCACCAGCCTATCTGCCCTGCAGCTGTCACACTACAATGTAACGGCCCGAGCAGCCTGACACTGTAGCTGAAGGTCCCTGGGCAACTGGCTAGGTGGGGACAGGGTAGCGACAGTGATGGAGGGGTAAAGGAGGGGTATGCCGTATCACTGTTATTATGCTCCGACCCAGGAACCAGGAACTTGGCGAAGAAAAGTAACCACCTACGTCTCGATCAATATCATAGGTATTATGACGACCAAGCCATTAATTGGTGGATATGGTCGGAGTTTGAAAAGAGATCAAGTGAAGTAACAGTTGCTCAATGTCAAAAATTAAACATACAAAAAAAAAAATCATGGATTTGAACTTTTGAGGTAAACTGAGATGAAACATCCATGTAAACGTTCAGGGTCTAAAGGGTCACTGGTTCTACTGGAGGTAGCACAAGAGCAGCTGCTTATTGCATACAGTAAGTTGGATTATCACGCTAACACCAATGCATACTACAGGGCACTGCGTAGTCAGTCAAGCAAGCCAGGTCAGTGAGCTCGAGGGATTGACCTCATGTGGACTGTTTAAGACTGTTTAAGTGGCTGAAAAGGCGTTAGGTTTTCCGAGCTCGGGCCAATAGTTGAAGCTCCATAGTCGGGCTTGTGGGTGGCCGCCCACCGCTCTCTTTTCTGCTGCACCTACTTGTAAGATGGCGATGACTGCAGTAGAGATTCTGTCTATGCAGCAAGCTGACTTAGTTTCCTTCTCTTCCTTTCCTCTCTCCTCTCCCTTCTCACGTTTCCCCATTTCCTAGCATTTCTTTGTAGCGATAACGCCCTTGGTGTACTTCTCCGTGTCTTGCCCTAGACCAAGGGAAAGGTCAATTCCAACGGCTCCTGACAACAAGTAGTAGCTGGCGGCCCTCTCCCTTTCTTTTCTCAAAACACAAGACTGCTTGGTAAGGCCCTCTCCACACCTCTTTGCCCAATACTAGACTACATGGCTTTGCGAACATACTATGGATACTGTACGGCAATGCTGTGCTACCCGCGCTTTACAAATGCGTATGATGCCGCTCTATAGCCAGTGCTCTGCATCCTTGTGTATCGGACCAAGAGGAAACTTGCTGATTCTGCCCTAGCTATCTCTATTCGAGGTCCTCTTCTTTCTGTGTTGATCCCTCGCGAACGCATCCGCCTCCGTTGCATAAGAGCCCTACCCTGACATTACCGCCAAGATGCATATCAATGACATGATAGCGGAGGCCGAAAGGACCGGCGAACCGTCCTTCTCCTTCGAGTACTTTCCGCCCAAGACCGCCCAAGGTGTGCAGAACCTCTACGATCGAATGGAGCGCATGTATGATTTCGGACCCAAGTTCATTGACATAACATGGGGAGCTGGTGGCCGGATTGCCGAGCTGACCTGCGATATGGTATTACAAGCGCAAACATTCTTCGGTCTCGAGACCTGTATGCACCTGACTTGCACAGATATGGGCGAAGACAAAGTCAACGACGCCCTGCAAAGAGCATACAGGGCCGGCTGTACTAATATCTTAGCCCTCCGCGGAGATCCTCCGAGAGAAAAGGAGAAATGGGAGGCTACTGACGGTGGCTTTCAGTACGCGAGAGACCTTGTGGCTCACATTCGCAACAAGTTTGGAGGTCACTTTGCTGTTGGCGTTGCCGGGTACCCCGAAGGCTGTGATGACAACAAAGATGAGGAGTCGTTGTTAGATCACTTGAAAGAAAAAGTTGACATGGGCGGCACTTTTATTGTCACGCAGATGTTCTACGATGCCGATAACTTCGTAAGATGGGTAGGAAAAGTAAGAGAGAGGGGGATCAACGTTCCCATTATTCCAGGAATTATGCCCATTGCCACTTATGCCAGCTTCATTCGGCGTGCAAACCATATGAACTGCAAGATCCCCGATAAATGGATGGCTGCTCTGGAACCGATCAAGAACGACGATGCAGCGGTTCGGGAAGTCGGGAAAATCCTTGTTGCTGAGTTGTGCCGCAAGATTATGTCTGTCGGCATTGTGCACTTCCACTTTTACACTATGAATTTGGCACAGGCTACTCGCATGGTCCTGGAGGAGTTGGACTGGATGCCAAATTCTCAACGCCCTCGGCAGCAAGCTCTCCCCTGGAAGCAGTCACTCGGCTTCGGGCGCCGGGAAGAAGACGTTCGCCCCATTTTCTGGAGAAATCGTAACAAATCCTACATCTCTAGAACCCAGGAATGGGACGAATTTCCCAACGGCAGATGGGGTGATTCTCGCTCTCCTGCATTCGGTCAACTAGATGCCTATGGTGTTGGGCTCACGGGGTCAAACGAGGCCAACCGTAAGAAATGGGGCGAGCCTAAGTCCATCAAAGATGTTGCAAATATATTCGTCCGGTACCTTGAAAAGGAACTGGATTGCCTACCATGGAGCGAAGCGCCGCTCTCAGGCGAAGCCGATCCGATCAAGGACGATCTCGTTGGACTGAACAAACGTGGTCTGCTTACCATCAATTCGCAGCCAGCAGTGAATGGCGTTAAATCGACTCATGCAGTCCATGGGTGGGGTCCGCCGAACGGATATGTTTACCAGAAGGCTTATCTAGAGCTATTCGTGCATCCTGACCTCTTCAATGAAGTGATCCGTCGAATCGAGGCTCACGAGGATCTCTCATATTACGCCGTGAATCAGGCAGGGAAATTCACGACAAATGCACCTTCAGAGGGGCCAAACGCTGTTACCTGGGGAGTCTTCCCTGGCAAGGAGATTGTCCAGCCCACTATTGTGGAGAGCGTAAGCTTCCTGGCGTGGAAAGACGAAGCCTTCCGACTCGGAAATGACTGGGCGCATTGCCATGATGCGAACAGCCCCAGTCGAGCCTTAATCGAGGGGATTATGAATGAGTGGTACCTGATTAATATTGGTACGTAGAAGTGCTTCCCCTAATCAACGGTGAATATTCTGACATTGAATTTCCAGTGAACAACGACTTTCATGAAACAAGGACCGTTTTTGAGCTGTTTGATGGGTTGGAGGTCAAGGATCTTGACGTTCCCATATCCGTCTCGGCTATCCATACCAACGGCGTCAAAGGCACTCAAATGGAGACGGATGGCGTTACGTCGACCTGAGATTTCATAACGTTTTGACGATGTGGCGTATTAAGGTTTTAGACACATTCAACAAGCATATGGCCCGGTGATATGGCCGAGAGGGGTTCAACCAATTTCAACAAGCATGTACTAGAGGCGTTTAAGTGTGTTTTTTTTTTTTTTTCAACAAAAGGGTTTGGGATAGCGGGCTCATCAACTGGCTGGAACGAGGCCCTCGAGGATACAAGAGGGCCAGGTTAAAAAGGGCTGCATTGATATCTCAACGATACCCCGGGACATAAGGAATATTTTGGTGATCGACTGCATATACATGATGTGTATGTGATCGAGTGGTGGAGCGGCAGACCTCAACCGTCTGTTTCGCAAGAGAATTGGTTAATCTTTGGAAGTATCTGCTGGCATTGTGAAACAATCACTGCTAGACAAATATGTGTTCTTGATAAAGGATGAGGCAGTGTTTGAATCTTGTTCTGATAGGTAGCATTGCACAGCATAAAGGGAGAATGACAAGTTCGATGGCGGCGATTATCAGCCACCGCATACAACACTCTAGACTATTCCGGGTCTTTTTGTCTCGCTGTAAATTGTGAATATCTGCTTAACATAATAAACACACTGCCCAACTTATTTTGCATATACGATTTGCTTTCCTGTGTCAGTGTCCCTCCAAGGGAATATTTACGGAGGTTGCTGACTGAGCTTCAGCTTCTCTACGTACCTGGGAAAGGGTTACCGAGGATCTTCCGCCCTTGCTAATGTACCCGCAGTCCCAGTCCCAGCCCCGGGTTGGGGGTTTCATAGCTGCCTATGCGTATACCTATATCATCACTTGCCGGCTCCGCATGTCTTTTACGCTCTTATTCATTGTCCGGGCTCAACTCTGTTCAATCATTGATGTGCGCCGTACGTCCCGCATAGCTACATATTTCGGTTTGATCTTTTTGTTAAGGCGGCCAACTGCTTAATATTAATGTCCACCGGTGATTGACTGTTCAAATCAGCAGAGTGTATCACTAAGAGCGATCTTGTCGCCCTACGACGTGGACCTCGCTCGAACGTGTCTCGTATCTCACTTGGTTGCATTACCTCATCACACACCTTGTCCACTTGTCCGGTCTAAACACATTCCCCTCCGTATGATCTCTCGGCTCTCACAGCTTGCGCACCACCTCTCAAAACCCGCATCTAACTTTGCTCACATATCCGCTGCTGCGGGCGTACGGTCTGGCACCAGTGGCGTTGCGTCGAAGATCATGTCGGGTTCGGCGACGGCCTCGGCGGATGAGCGTAATGCACGCACTATCCACACGGCCGCTTGTTTGATTATTGGTGATGAAGTTCTTGGGGGCAAGGTTGGTTGTGCCTTTGTTTGTAGTATGACTTGATGACGTGCTGATACCGTATGTAGACCGTTGATGTAAGGTGAAATTCGCCGAGTCTCGTCGTGGCTTAATATTAACCCGAGATCACAGACGAACTCGGCTTATATGGCAAAGTGGTGCTTCTCGCTTGGTATGGTAAGAAGAATGCCAACTTCATGGGTAGTCCTTGACTGATCTCATCTGCGCACCCAGAACTTGAGGAGAATCGAGACCATTGAAGACGATGAGGACGAGATTATTGAAGCTGTTAGAAGGATGAGCGATCGTTATGATTTTGTGGTTACCAGGTATGCTCCAGTATTCCCATTGTCCTTTGCACCCGAAATTAATGCAATATGGTTGTTCCGTAGTGGAGGAATAGGACCTACGTGAGTAGCCCCTCATCCGACGCTGAGGTAATCCTCTAACTTACTGCGAATTAGACATGATGACATTACCTACCAGTCTATTGCCAAGGCGTTTGGGTTGCCGCTGAAGCTTCATGCCGAGGCTTATGAGCGAATGAAGAAGCTCAGTAAGCCGCGCAAGTCACAGCCATATTTCAGCTGGGATGTCGATTCGCCTGCAAAAACTGCAAAACTACGAATGGTTGAACTTCCCGTTGACGAAACGCGTGACCTGGACAAACAAGCGCTATTCCCACACGATGATCTATGGGTTCCGGTCTCTGTCGTGAACGGAAATATCCACATTCTTCCAGGTGTTCCAAGATTGTGTAGGTTCCGCCTCAAGATCTAGGCTGCGACATTGCTTAACCATTATTAGTTGAGGCCTTGCTGGAAGGTCTTAAGCCATTTATTGTCAACCGTCTAGTAGATCCTGAGGGTGAAGGTATATGCCGAGTTATCATCTCGACACCGATGTCCGAAAGCTCGATTGCCGGGTACTTGACGGAGTTGGCCGCGAAAGTTGGCCCAAAGGGAGTCAAAGTCGGAAGCTACCCTCGGTGGGGAAAGAAGAACAACTCGGTCACGCTTGTTGGACGAGACAGAGAGTATCTGGAAAGCTTGGTGCCGGAGGTGATCGCCAATGTAGACGGAAGGCGGATTGCCGTGGAAGGAGAAGATGACGAACCTGAACAGTTGACATGATCGATCGTTTCCTACTTTATGAGCTTGCTTGAGAGAAAACACATAGCTCCAGAGCCATGTTTTGGTTGAGCAATTCACTCCTACCCACCAGGATTTACATCAATGCAGATAAGAAGATGCTCTCGAACTTGCTATGTGACGTTTCTCCATCTCGTTTTCGTCGGATGACCTAAAAAAGCAAACCCTACTGATATGCTATTGTTGTCATTAGTGGCTTAAACCCATCTACAAGCCCAAGCTGCAAAGATAATCACGATCTTCGCAAAGACAGCTCGCTTTCTTTAGCGCCTTGGAGGTGTTCGGCGTGATAAGGGCACCTAGCAAATCGCAAACGACGACGATGAATGGTTTAATTTAAGCCAATCCAAAGATGCCAGGCAATTTCAAAGTCTGGATTGCCAGCGCCGGCCACCACCCTCTTGCCGCCGCATTTTCCCGTGGGGTTCGACAAACCCCCTGTCCTAGCCATGTCCAGCATGTCTCCTGCAAACGAGGGATTATCAGTTGGCCCAGGTGCTTTTGGCAGTGCCCACTTATCACGTACAGTATCTACCCACCCACCCATCACGTCGCACACCCCATTCCTCGAAAAGCAAAAAAAGCGTTTGCAGCTTGCATTGCATTGGACATTGACATGCATGGGCGTGGAAGACTTCCAA
The DNA here is from genome assembly GCA_025201745.1 of Xylariaceae sp. FL1651. Taxonomy (NCBI): domain Eukaryota; kingdom Fungi; phylum Ascomycota; class Sordariomycetes; order Xylariales; family Xylariaceae; species Xylariaceae sp. FL1651. The sequence continues at coordinate 99,503 of MU624244.1, forward strand.
CGGTGCGGGAATTTTACTTGTTGCTTGGTCCCTCTTCCTCCTTCTTCGCCCAATCCGCATTCGTAGCGGGCTTCTAGAAGCTCTCGCAGAATGTCTGGAGAAGTGGTTCGTGAGATGAAAACTAGAGAGCCAAGCCTTTCCCACATGGCGGTCACAATTGGTTCCATCATGGTCCTCAGGGGGTCGTCGAATTTCTCGAAAATCCCTTTCTGTTCCCACTGTCAGTCCGTCGTGCGAAAGGAGGACACGCTTGCCGACGAGCTAGACTAATCAGGTAGCCTCTTGGGTAAGAGAAATGAGGCTCATTTCGTCGACCGCGACCGGTGCACGCTGTGAGGGGGTGCCCATGGGCATCATTACCAAATGTCGTGGTATCGTGCGCCCAGTATCATTCATTTGCTACGTACGCGCTTGCTGGCAGGGGAGGGAGGGGAGCTTGGCGGGTTAGTTGTCACGGGCTTATTCTGTGCTGTCACAGAGCTTAGCTGAGCAGACCTGCCGTTGGATGATGAGTCGCTCGTAACACTGACCTCGACGAATCTGGGTCGACTGTGGCAGACAAGCGCATCTTCAAATACCATGATGCAGACGGCATCTCCGGTGCACAAGCTGAGTCTTCGGATTCCCTTTATTTCTATAGCGAACTTAAGGACCAGATACATACATCCAGTCCGTAACACTTACAGCACTGTATAAGTGTACTTGCTTGGACGTGAAGAGTGGGTACAGCACAAGTACATGTTGATAGCGTCGGCAGTAGGGGCCATCTCCAATTGGGCAGTATTGTAAGGTTAAGTAGATAGACTAGAGTGCTTGTTATATCCGAGCAGACTTAAACTGTCAAACCACCCAAGGCTTGCAGTATGACAACATGAGTGCTGTCGGTATACTTTGCGTAAGAACATATAAGCGTACTTGATATTCATTTATGTTGTTGAGTGAACTTGGACTGCAGCACAAGCACAAACAGCGGTATATGACCTGAGTGTCTATGACGCATGTACATATTTGTACTATGTAGTATTAGAAGATGTGCACGTTTGCCTTCTTGTACTGGACGAAAGTGGAAAAGCTAGTGTTTGTTTCACAAAGCATGCTTCTGCACGAGATGCATAAACCTAAGATTCTATTCTCCGAGTTAAGGGTACTAAGGTAGCGAGCATTCGCATACCTACTATGTACTCATCCAGTAGGTGTTGTGCAAATCACTGCACCTGATGTATTCGTTCAAGTGTTCGCGATGGTGTGCATCTGTTAGGTCTGACGGATTCCGAGATTTGTAATGAAGGCCAATGATAGCACTTCATTGGTCCAGAATTGGGGGTTGAAATGAAATGGCGCCTTGTAGCATCAAGAATATGCCCCGGCTCAAATGTTTCCCTCGCTATGTACCCTTTGGGGTTCGATGCTCGCTCGAAGGATTGCTAGTGTAGTTCTTCAATTCTAATATAAGGATTACCTTGGACGACATAACAAAAGTGGCCGTCTGAATTGTGATGACCAAACGCTCCCACGACTCCTGCGGTAGCCCGTTGCTCGCTGTCCAGATTCAGTCGTAGGTACATGGTAGGTACCTTCCTAATTTACGCTAAAACGGAAAATAAGGTTAGGTACTTGCAATGTACACCTACTTAGCGTAGATAACCTCATTATATATACCACGGAAATCTCTATTATGACGCCACGAGTTGGCTTGATTGTATTCAAACCTAGTAGGATTTTCTTGAAGCGCAACATGTACTATGCTAGCGTTCTAAGGCGACTTATCGGCTTATCTGATATTCTCATTCCTGCGATGGCTTTGGTGATATTTTGATATGTTGAAGCTGCAACGGGATTCATAGGATGAGGCAAAGCACAATCCACCGCAGTAGTCCCAAGCTGGAAAAAGCTATTTACCTAATCTACCCTAGCGTATCCAGACCGCAGTCCGAACTCCTGTGCTTCGTGCCTCCAAGTGCCCAAGGTAGAATAGGTATGCTAGGTATGTTGGCTTACATACTTATAGATACTAATTTGTTACATACATATAACGTACCTAGCGCTACCTTATGCACATTGGATTGTTAGTGCTGCCCACGTGCATACAAGCACAGTAGAAGTGAATTATGTAGTGAATGTAAGCACAAACAGCTGCCCACGGCGTCTCCCCCTTTTGGCACCCACTAAGAATACCTCCCAAGTCCACCACCATGAGCGCTGTAATCATCCTCTAACCAGGATGGGAATCACGTCGATTACCTTTAGTCTAGGTGCAGTAGCATTCCCACCCCCCTTCTTCAACCTGGAATCCTCCACACCCCACCGCTGGGATACTACTGTACATACATACATAGTACACACCTCACACCACTGCTACCTGCTACTATAGTATGTACCTCCTACACGCACAGCTCGACCAATTGGTACTTCTTCGAACTCCTACCCTTTAGCAAGTCTAACCTATCCACCCGCCTACAATCTCCCTTTACGCTACCCAAGACGCTTTTCTTCTTTCGGGATTCCATTTTCTGATCCCTTTCTTCTAGTTTTCTGAATCCGCGACGGTCTTCGGTAGCTCCTCTTCTGGTTCGCAAGCCTTCCAACGGACCATTCATCATCGGTGACCGGGCCTCAGAGTTCAAGACTATATACCCACACATCCTTGGCTTAATTGATCCCTGAACCAGCCAGCCCAAGCCCGTGACAGCAACAAAACCGTCGTTCTTGTTCTCTTGTCAAGCTTGTCTCTACAACGACTTACCTTGGTGCGCAGCGTCTTCCTGTCGACAAACACGCCTCCCTGCGTCCTCCAGCCTGTATTCTGCTGTACTAGAAGGATAGCGTCCATTAGGATCTCCTGAACTCAAAGTTCGTTGTCAGCCTCGACTGGAAGAAATCTTTATTCCTGGCACACAATGGCGTCCAAGGTAAGCCATGCGTCATCGACTATTCATACCATGCGATCAATTATCGCTCTTTGTCTATGTCTGTGTTCGTCGCTCACTCTTTTTCTACTTAGTTCCTGCGAGAGTACAAGGTGGTGGTTGTTGGAGGAGGTGGTGTCGGCAAATCCTGCTTGACTATCCAGATGACCCAGGATCATTTCATCGATGAGTATGATCCGACCATTGAAGGTATAATGCCAGCTCCTTATCCCACTCACTATCTTGTCGACTTGATCTAATATATCTTCTAGATTCGTACCGCAAGCAATGTATCATCGATGAGGAGCTTGCCCTCCTTGACGTTCTCGATACCGCCGGTCAGGAAGAATATGCAGCAATGCGAGAACAATACATGGTTAACGGGGAGGGATTTATGCTGGTTTTCTCAATAACTTCTCAAGAGAGTCTTGACGAGATCCATGCTCTTCACAGGCAAATTTTGAGGGTCAAGGGGAAACAAGAAGGTGATCACTTCCCCGTTGTACTGGTGGGCAACAAGTGCGATCTTGAACACGAACGTGTGGTAACGAGAGAGAGTAATTATACATCCATCCCCACTGCGACCTACTTGCCAAGCTGACACTCCTTCTAGAAGCCGAGAGAAGCGCCGCAGAATTCCGATGCCCATATATCGAGACGTCTGCCAAGTCCCGTATCAACGTAGAGGCCGCATTCTTCGACGTCGTGCGCGAGATACGAAATTATGATCGCAACCTAGGTGGCATGTCAGCAACTAATGGTAGAAGCGGAGGCAATACAGGGCCCGCCAAGATGGAAATGTCTGATGGCGAGACGGAGGCAGGCTGTTGCTCGAAATGTGTCATCCTATAAATCTCTCGGATCTATCTCCAACACGAGGCTCTCAACCACGACGAGATATATGATTATAGAGGCATAACAACCGTGTCTGTTTTGCCTCCCTTCTACCTCAACACTACAATGAACGGCTCTGGCGGCTTTTTAAAGACGTATATAAGCCTATGTCCGCATGCCCCTGCATGATATCATATAAAAGGAGTCGGACGGAATCTTTTTGCCAGGTTTTTATGGAATGAGCAATCACCAGCATCCGGTGGAAATACAGCGCGAGGAACTACCGAGCGACTATGGGTAGCCATGGTTCGTTAAGGGAGAACTATGCCGTTGCCAGCCTACAGATCAGCAAATTTTTAGCATGAGATGGGCAACAGAATGTTTTGTTGGGAGGCTGCTCGGGCTGCTCGAGCTGACAAGATTTCGAAACGAGATCGTGGATATGTCTCCCAACCGGTCTATTCATACCTTTTTGTAATGTTCTTTACTTATTTTGTCAGTCTTCTAGTGGTTCGGTCATAGATTCACCATTGGAAGGCAATTGGTGGTGTTCCAAGTCAACATTATGTTTCAGACTCACAGCTGTGCTTAACTCCTCATCAGTGTGATCAAAGTACACCGAACCCACTGACCACATCTGTATCTCATTTGTCGGCCTCGTGCTTATTTCTAACGTAGAGGTATGTATACTAGTCTAACTGAGGTTTATACATGCTAATCTATAGACTCTGGGATCACCCATTACGCATGCGTGAGGGATAGCAATGCTTATAGACATGGTACTCGAGAAGTATTAGACCACAAAGGGCGAGCCATGAATAGGCTCGTACAATCGGCCTATCTGTCCTTGTTACCTATTCGGGCTGTATACCTGATACTGATAACTGCGAGTACTAAATGCACTCAATGCAGTCGCTTTGTTGCTCCTTCGTATTTGATTACTAAGGTCAACTCTTTGATTGAAAAAATACCGTTCTTCTCAATGTCTTTTATCGGGGATTTTCTTTTTCTGACAGCCAAGTATAAACTCGGTCATGGCTCTTCAAAATTAGTGGGCTTCATAGCAACATTCGCAAAATCACCACTAAATTCAAGACACCGCAGAGCATTAGGAAGCACAGACTCAGAGAACACCGATTTTTTAATTTGATCTATCCACTCTCGATCGACTCCGTAAGAGCTTGTTAATATGGCTGAAGTTGGGTGGCTCGTTAACAATAAGTATATCTTCATGAAAAGCGTCGATCCTCGAGGCAATGCTGGCTACGACCCACGGGAGATGCAGGCTTATTTCTATAACAACTTCCCTGAGAAACTAGAGGAATTTGCATGCTGGCGCCTTTTTTTCTTTCCTCATGAATCGAGGTGTGACGGGTGCTTCTTATTTTCTTGTTGCTCAGTACAAAACCCCCTCCAAAGATGCGACGCGAACCACGACGTGGACCAGAGACCATGCCTCCATTGTCAAATCCTTGGGAGAGTATGCCAGCGGTCAGATATGGTAGGTATTACCAGCCACAATATGACCTATCGCCCTCTCTTTTATGATGATTCTGATGAAGCTCAAGCTGCCGGGCCGACTACTTCGGCCATAAATCTCCCTCCTGGTCTTTCGTTCTATCCACCCGGCTCAGGCTCAAACGTGCCTCCAGCAGCGAGATATACCGTGGAAGTACAAAATGCCGCTAGCGCCTCCGATCAGGGTGCAGGTGCCGGCACCGATGCCGGGAATGGGACCTGTGTTAGCTGCTCTAGTCGTGGTCTGAATGGCTGCGATCTCAGCCTAGCACCAGAAGACGAATACGCCCGCGGCTGCACTGCCTGTAGGAAATTGGACATCGACTGTTATTACGGAGCCGGTTCGCAAGCTCGCAAATTAATTCCGAGGGAAGATGGTAACCTCCCCCCTCTGGCCTGTGACGCATGTATGGCCCCGCCTGGTGATATTCATAGCTGTTCGTGGCGGAGTGTCGTCCTTGAAGGGGGCTCTACACGCCCTTGTACAAAATGTGTAAGGGAAAATCTACCGTGTTCATATTTAGGTGTTCCACAAGAGCGGCTTCAGGCCGAGCACACGCACTTCTCTCGAACACAACAGATGAATGGGCTCCGGCTTCCAAACGAGTTTGAGTTCGTTACAAATGCCAAAGCGACTTTCCAGGCACCTAGACATGGAAACCGCACCCGAAGCCGAAGCCCCGGCCGGAACCCCCTTGGCAATAACCCAGCCAACGTAGGATCGGGTGCTTTATCCAGTAATTTGAATTTGGATCCTTCCTTGAACTCGCTTTCGTCTCTCCGGCCTTCAGCACTCTCTCCGGCGCTCCCTCCGGCAGCGCCCCCTCCGACCAACGTCTTTGGGCCTTCTGGGACGTCTGCCCGGCCGAGCGATTATCACTTCGAACACATGTTAAGTAGGACAAAGCCAGTCTGTAGCACTTGTTCAAGTTGGTTTAACAACTCCAGAGTCTTTCGACGATGTAACCATCAATTCGCTTACGGGTGCACTTTCTGTCGAGAAGTAGGGTTGGTTTGTGTTGTTGAAGGCGAAGCCCTCCCGCCGCACCCGTCAGTCCAGACGAAGAAAGCCTACTATAGCAAGTGTGATTACTGTAAAGAAACAAAGTCAAATTGCGATAGGCAGTCCCCGTGCGACGTATGTTACGAGCGTGGACATCCCGAGCTTTGCACAGGGGAAACTAAGGGCCGTATGCGTCGCGGTGTACCCGGATCAGATATGTACGTTTACTACTCAACATTTGGTTATGGGCCCGGTGGCGTAAACGACGCCAATGTTGCAAGAGTCCCACTGGCTCAACAGCCCGAGGACTATCATCTGCAATACCTCCAAAAAATAGCCGCGGAGGCAGCCAATCCGCCACAGCCCCCAGTTCCAGCACCAGCTCAGGCACCTGGGGCTCAATCCCAATCCAGCTTGCGAGCAGCCTCAACGCCAGTTTCTCTGGTAACTAGTGATCCGACTAGTATTCTACCTAGCAATCCCCCTAGTAATCCATTCTCCATTCCCTCGGCTCCTGGTAGTTTAGAGCCGATACCAATCCCTGCTTTCGTTGCGCCCATAGTCGATCTTCTCAATCCTGGAGAATTTTTTTTCTCAGAGGCTGATATGGCTCTGGTTCAAGACTATAGGAACATTTGGGACACGGCAAGGGGCCTTACTAGCAGCGGATCAGCTATTAACTTTGCGGCCATTAGAAACGGACTCCGCAGCGACTTGTTCGAGCGCCGGCCCGTGCTTCAGTCTATCTTGGCCACCGAAATCCGCAACCAACTGCAAAACCAATTGGAAGCCCAAACACAGACTCAGGTACCGGACGAACCACAACCCCAAGAAGAGGAAGACTCTCTCTTCGTAGACATTGAATAAAATCTAGACAAGAAGAGGTGAGTATATAAATTCTTCTCTCGCATAATACTAACAGGTACACACGTACGAGAGAAATCAGAAGACTGGTGAGTCAAGTAAAGATATTGTAGCTGAGATTAGCAACAAATTGGGTTAAGTTCAATCAGTAACTGGCTTTTGCATTACATAGACTATAAAGCTTTGTAATATTCCTTAGAGAGGCCTTAGAAAACAATTCATTTCCTTACTAGTTGCCGTCCTAGCTATTTATTCCCGTGTCTGAACTTCTCTTTTTGACTCCGTAAAGAAACTCAAATCACCGTGTTGGTAAAGCGTCAGAAGTCTTTCACTGTTGGTTGCTTGCAAGAAACTCAAGTGCGGTTGATTCACTAATTACATAGCGTCTCGAAGAATCCAGTTCCTAGTACGACCCGCTTTCATCATTGGTGTTCTTATGGAGTAATTAATTAACGAGATTCCTAGAAATGCGATTGTCAACCAAGAACGTCCTCTTCATTCACCCCGCACATACGGCAGTACATGGATCTCATAGAGTAAAGATTATATAGGGCCCAGTGTAAGCCCGTAGGGCTTCTTCCCTGTCAGCTTTTCTTATATAACGTCTAGTAGAGAAATCTAGGTAATAGTCATTCATCTCTTACGCTAGTAATAGGGTGGTCTTCCTTCCTAGTAGGCGTCTCGTGCGCTTACTAATTCATATAGTGCTTAGATTAGTTGTTGAGTCGGCCTCTCTGAGTACAGACGCAATTGCGAAGGCAATCGCAATCGATTCAAGTACACCTGGGTTGTCCTGGCGCCTTAGCTTCCTGTGACACTAGTCGAACTCCCAAGTTCATGATCTAAGGTGGAATGAAATGCAAGAGCTTTGTGTTGTGGCACCTATCATGAGGTACACGTGCTCATGCTCTCGCCCATCCAGCATACTGATGTTTGCAAGTGGTTAGTACGGTTTGCTGATAGTCTCACATTACAATTTTAGAACTTAAAAATCAGCTTGGAAATTACGATAGGGCTTGCGAGTTGTAGCTGCCAACAGAGTGTAAGAACAGGGCTGGTGATAGCGGTCTATTCATTCTCAAGATGTTATAACTATAATGAACAATAAGGTCAGCACGCTGAATGCACAAAACTCTGAATCTCAGGCTCGTTTAAATTTTACAGAACTTGCTATTAATTATGCAGAGCCGCTCAGCCACGTGGCGAAGTTATCAACATTGTCTTTCGATCTTGAACCAAAGTTCCCGAAACATACAAGTCAGCCATGAATTTAGGTTAATTAGTTGCGTATCTCTTAAATAATAGTGTAATTAGCAGTTAAATCTTGATCTATATTATTTTATTTCATTTTTATTAATTTATTTTACGTCTTATTATACGCATATTATAGCATTTAGGCTTTGGCCTCAACCGATTGATCATCAAATTCTAGATAACATGCCTTAATTACGTCGTGTCGTTACCTAAACCTATCGAGGATTTGTCTTGAATGTTTTGCGGTCTTGACTAGCTCCTAGGATCTGATACCGGGGCTGTGGTATAGGACTAACCAGGTATCTCGGCCTGTTCTCGGCCTTTGGACCAATCACACGAGTTTGTTATTGGTGGATATGGAAAAGAGAATCTACCCATTTACTCTACAAAGTGCATCAACCAGTCCGAAACTACCTAGCAGAGCTTACTCGCTGTGTCATTATTGCTGTATCGATGGAATTTTTGATGGTGTGTTTGGGCTCTTACTTAAGAAGTAGCAATAATTAACATGAAACGGAGAAAGTGGTCCCTTTGACGCTGCATTAAAAATGATACCGTAAACAGTGATAGCGAATTTATAGAGAGAACATTATTCTGGCTGTGCTAAATACTATAGGGCTAATCATTGCGGTTCAAGATAGAAGTACGCAAAATGCAAGGTGGAAAAGTTCCAAGGCGTTAAAATTCAGTGTTTTGCTCCTCGGTACACAGGGTCCGAATATGGTCCGAATTACAACCAAGGCGGTCAACGTACAAATTTCGGCCCAGTCTCGCAAAAACTGAACACGCCGCCGGCATCGATTAATATTCGTTTACCTCTGGTGTCAGCACAGACTGTGCCTCATTCCAAAGGCGGCTCTAAATTTAGCATAACGAGGCCGGGATGATGTCTGACATTGCTACGACTCATATATAAATGCTCACTGTTACTTGAGTGAAAGATTGAATTGCAGAATATCACAGAAGCTACCCAAGAACATCTCCATTCACACCTGTATTCACGCAATCATGAGTCTCTCGCAGCTCAATATCCCTTACTCAGTTTCAACTGTTTCAGTCTCAATAATTGATACGACAGCATTAGTTACCAACTACCCTTTCGATACCTTCGCCGGTCCTCCCATCAATGGCTTCCAAAATTATAGCTTCGGCGTTAACTCGTTCCTTATTTCACATGGCGAGCAAAACCTTGTATTTGACCTTGGTATACCGAAAGACCCTAAAAACGATTTTCCGCCGAGCTTTTCGGAAGCGTTGGGGCCTCTTCTGGAGTCTGGGATCACATTCAACATTGACAAATATGTTAGTGAGATCCTGACTGACGCATCAGTGCCCTTAGATTCTATTGATGCCATTATCTGGTGTGTATTCCGGTGTCGTTTATCTCCTCGTCTGGCAAAGCGATTACTCCTATATGCTTTCCAATCTTTCCCAGACTGAGTTGTGATTCAACTATAAGTGGTAATTACTGACTCTTGGTCGCGAGAAGGTCCCATTCACATTGGGACCACACAGGCAGGCCATCCCTATTTCCCTCGTCTACCGACCTCATTGTTGGCGCTGGATTTTTGGACGCATTCGGCCTAGGTTATCCTGTTAACGAATCCTCGCCGTTCCTGTCTCGCGAATTGGAGGGCCGCAATGTGAGAGAAATCGAGTGGGCATCCAATGCAACGACCATCGGTGGCCTCCAGGCCTACGACTACTTCGGGGACGGCTCCTTCTATTTTCTTAATGCTCCAGGGCACGACCATGTTCACATGGCTGGCTTGGCGCGAGTCACATCTAACCCGGATACGTTCATCCTCATGGGTGCGGACGCGGTAAGTGACACTAAAAGCTACAATATCAACGATGTGAGTCACTAATTAGATAACGCGGCTCAGTTTCACCATGGTTCAGAGCTCCGTCCGTCCAGTCATGTACCACTCCCCAAATCAATTTGTTTGAGCGACATGCCCAAATCTCTACCGAACCCAATACCCAGAGACCTCCTACAAGCGATTCACCCAGCAAGCCATCCCGAGACCCTCCCACCATACGCTCAAAACTTGACGTCGACTACGCGGTCTCCGTTCCAGGCCATTATAGACCCTGTGGCTGGGAACCCGAACCCGAACCCGGTAAATGGCCCACTGGCTCGTGACGTGCTCACCAAGGTGCAAGCTTTTGATGCCGACGAAAGTATCTTTGTCGTCAGTGCGCACGATCTCACACTACATGGCACGGTCGACTTCTTCCCCGCAACTGCCAATGACTGGAAGGCGAAAGGCTGGAAGGAAAAGATCAGATGGGGATTCGTCCAGGACCTCGAGGCAGCACTGGAGTTGATATCGACGCCGGTTTCGCGAGCGAAGAGAGGCATATTGTGCGGTTGTTCCTAAATTTAGCCACAAATCTTCTTGTGTATTTTAGTCAGAAGTTCTAGGCGCGAGCCTCTTTGGTTGATATTAGACCTTCCATCTCTTCTCTGCCTTTAACTGCGACCCTTTACTGGGTTTTAGCCACTAGCCCTTGCGGTTATTACGATGTTTTCGGCTTGGATTGCATCTTCTTGGTGTTTCTTCGCAGGTTCCTTAGCCCATTTGATTGTGTAGCTGGAGAAATGATCTAAGCATAGCTCAGTTCGTTCTCCGCCTAGCGTACTCTTTTCTGCCCCAATACAGCACTCCACCGATGATCCAGAGGACGACAAGAACAGCCGCAAGGACAGGCGCAAATATAGCGCCTCTTATGACGACGAATCCGCTAACCACTGCAAATATTGCCGGTATCATAATGAAAGGCTTGTACGGCCTCTGAAGGTCCGGCTCACGAATCCGCAAAATGATCGCTCCGAGTACGGTGAGGAAGAAGAACGAATATTCCCCAAGGCCGTTGAAGGTGAGAAGCGCGCGAAAACTACCGAAAAATATGTATAGAGCAGAGAGAACAGCCGAGAGAATAATGGAGTTTATCGGAGCATCTGATTTAGGTTTATTTGGGGTGGCTGGTGAGGTTTCTGGAAATTCAGATACATTTTCGGCCCTCGACCTGTCGCCAACCTGACCAAGTAGGGCGAAGATGCGTGGAAGCCAGTCCATATTGGCAGCCGCCACTGCCATGCGACCAGCAACAAAAGAATTGCCGAGCAGAGAGCCGGCGACGACCAGACAGATAAGGGTTGCAGATACAATACCAAAGCCACGGCCCAGCAGACGGGTGATGGCAGTCTGCGCACCTTTTTGTTAGCTCACTTCTGCGCGCGAATTGTGGATGTGGACTTACTACTGCGACACTGTCCGTGGTAGACACGATGTTCCACGGGAGCAAGATATAGTACGCTGCATTAGCCGTGATGAAACACAATACTATAGTCGGAATCGCGCTGTTGATTGCGAGCGGGAGTTGCTTGGCCGGCGCCGAGAGCTCGGCGGATATGTATATTGCCTATCTCACATTAATTAGCCTTTTAGAGACAGTCGGATAGTGACGAAATCTTACCTTATCCCATCCTGAATAAGCCCATAGTGCCCCGTAGAGTGCAGTAGAGTAATGTCCAAGCAGCTCCCATTCACTCATACGCTCCCAGTCAGTTCTGCTTCCATCAGGGTTGACAGTCGGCCGGCTCCCAAACCAAGGCTTAGTAAACCAGTCCCGACCGCCGATATCGTCTCTTTCCGGCTGCGTCGCTTGGATTATGATCACTACGAGGCCTGCAATGACGATAGCCCCGATACTGGCAAATTTGGTGACGACGAAGAAGCTGTTGAGCCGCGTGCTCGCCTTGGTGCTAATCGAATTCGCCACGCTGATGACAACCAGAATGAGTATAGAGAGTAGTTTATGTTCAATTCTATCAGCCTGATCAGTAATCCCAGCGGCTGAGTAGATACTCTCAACAAAGACGATGCTGAGGATAGCCAGGGTTGCCGGCATCACAGCGACGATCCACGTCCAGGCTGATAGGAAGCCGAACACGTCGCCGAATATGTACCGCAGATACGGTTGCACTCCTCCTATAGGCGGAGTCAGTCGTACCGTACATAATTTTGAAGTTATATACGTCTTACCTTCGCCCGGTATCGCTGTCCCCAGCTCTGCCATGGTGGAAGCCCCTGTCCAGGCAAGGACGCCGCCGATCAGCCATACTACCAACGCAGCACCCGGCGACGGCACATTGGTGTCAATAGATCCAGGAGACGTAAAGATTCCACTTCCGATGACAATGCTGATCACAATTGCAAAAGCTTCAGTAGTACCAAGGTTCTTGGAGAACGAAGCCCTCTGCGCTTCGCCGTCGGCCGGGGCGGTAGTGCCATCGTCGTGCGACGCAGTAATATGGTCAGTGGCAGGCTCTTGATGATTCGCAAGCAGAGGCCTCGATTCCCCGTTCTCAGATGCCATGGCGAGTTGACCTCCTTTTCCGCGATACTATCTGGCTGAGAGGGTCATGCTAAGCTTGGGTGGAGCGGACTGGACTTAGTCGAGATTATAGCGACGTGAACGCTTGGCGATGGGACAGTCGCAAGATCGCGCAATTGATCCGGGCGGGGCGCACAATGCCGAAGCGGACAGGTAGACATTATCCGATCTTAACATTTTTTTATAAGAAAAGTAGAAAGAAAAATTTAAACAGGCTCGATTTAGGCAAGCAAGGAAATACGCATTAACAACTTGTTTTTAGATTATCCCATCATTTTAGTAAGATTTGTAAAGGAGCCTACAAGCATCAGTAATTGGCTTCAGGAGCGAGATACGCGTTTCGCCAAACGCTGCTCCCAAGAGTCATACTAATTACTGGAACACGAAAAGTTAACGGCAAAGGACATAAGCCCACCCAAAGAAGAAGAAGAAAAAAAAAAAAGGGGGGGGGGGGGGGGGGGAATTTGGTTATAGCAAAATATTTATATGCATATTAAAACTTTGTGGCCTTAAAAATTTAATTAATTTTGAAGCTGTGTTTTTATTTTTCGTTTAAAAAACCCAGTAA
>MU624244.1:112863-159182 GCA_025201745.1 Xylariaceae sp. FL1651
CACCCCCCCCCCCCCCCCCCCCACCCCCCCCCCCCCCCCCCACCCCACCCCCACCCCCCCCCCCCCCCCCCCCCCCCCCCCCCCCCCCCCCATGTGCTTCTAGCAATCTATTTATATGCAGATTCATACTTTGAGGACTGAAAAATTATCTTCTATGAGAAGCTCTGGTAGTAGTTTTCGATGAAGATACCCAGTCATGATTAAACGTTGAGCTAATAGCAGGCACTCACTCAAGTATGCTAAATTCTTCTAATAGCTAATCGTGAATTCGCCCGACGCGGCTATGTCTTCGTCGTTAAGACTAGATTCCGATCGTCATCCCATCGAAACCCTGGGGGCGTTGCAGGTCTTGGCTCTTTGCCGGTATCCTGATACTCATGCACATCGTGCAGGAGCGGGAGTGCCATGATTTCGGCGGGTGACAGAGAGCGCCGGTAGATATACTCGTCCAGAATGCTGTACGACAACCACAGCGCAAGGGGGACGCTTGGGGGTTTTTCAGCTGGACGGCTTCGGTGCTCGATGCCTGGGATCCATCTATTCGCTCGCTGAAGATCGTCAAGCTCGTCATCAGAGCCGAAGATGTCATCCACGTACTTCTTATCCGCCTTTGCGCCACGGCGGCCCCTACCCTTGCCACCTTTAGCTAACTGTGAAGCATTCTCGGTCGTCGGAGATGTAGGAGGTGATTCAATGCTGAGGGCTAGGAGCTGAGATTGCTCGGCCAACGCTTCGTCGGGATCGCGGGCGTCAACCCTCTTGATAAGGGCTTGTTGCAGCTTCTTCTGTTTCCGCCTAGCGGGACCTCGTGGTTTTCTCTCGGATGCGGCCCCTACTGGCCCCGTGGGCTTATGTACGCCCCCTATTGGGCATCGCAGCTGGGTGTTGTCTCCTGCTTCGCGCTGGCCCGTCTTGCCTCCATCTCTAGCAGCCCTCCGCGGCTGAAGTCGAGTTGCTTTGCGATGAGCTTTCTTGCTTTCTGGCATCTTGATAGATTTATCCTCGAGTCTATATTGCTTGCTCAAGGATTCACCGGCTTGAAAGTGAGCTTAGCTCGATATTGTTCGTGTCAAATGCTCGGATAGGGAAAGTTTGTTAAGCCTGGAGAATTAAGCGGTGTGGCTTCGTTGCATCAGGAATTTGTATTACGAGTTTCATCAGTCCTCAGGTAAGGAAAGACAAAGAATATGTTGCTGCCCTTTGTTCGAGTGTTGGAGCTTAGTTGGGTGGACGTACATACATCCTCTTTGTCTGTACAGCCAGCTCTGGGTTGTTGGTGTCACCAAGGGAATTAGAAAGTACTAACAACCAAAGTTCGCGCAATCGAGTCTAGATGGCACTACTAAATCTCATACTTGCGAAATATGAGGCACTAAAGTAATTTCCTTTTTATCCGGTTCGCATAATTCTCAACAAGATAAGCTTTTCAGCGCAGCATTGCTCAAGAGTAGTAAGGGTGTTGCTCTAGAGTTGCCATATACTGCTGAACCCTTTCTATTTCATTGCAACTCTGGTTGAACTGCTCATTTGAATTTTCGTTCTTCGATTCTAAGCCGGGTCAGATCAAGAGTCCCTTCGATCCATGCCTTTCCCTGTCACTCTTCTTAATCTTCCCAAGTCAATCGTAGTTATTCTAGATTCATTCGTCGCATTAGAATAATTAATGCGTACTCATGTCGCGAGGGCTGCAATGGTGGCACTAAATGTCAAAATAGCAATCTCTAATTACTTCCAACATGTAAACAAACCTGGCTAGTGCAGTCGGAAAGCACATTTAGAAAGTATGGACCTGCATTATAGGTTATGATTGATAACTGCTCCTAAATGAATGGATGCTTGGCAAGACCGGGTACCAATTTACTTTTATTTTACAGTCGCAAGGTTGGGTCGAATGGGTAGCTACTGAACCGCAATAGGAGACTAACACCACAGTTACTAGATTGGGACATTGCTTGCCAGCACGCAATCAGTTTTTCTTCTGCACGTTGATTTTCTGACTCGTTAGTGTTATCCGAATCTTTGAGATGAATATAAATGTTAGAATACTTTTAAATGGTGCACTTAGGTGAAGCGACTTAGGGGCAACCGTGCGTATGGACACAAGACTGAATTAATAACAGAAGATCAATTAATCGTAACTTCTCAGCCCTAGGCACTGAAGATCCATTCTTGATTTCAATATATTTAGCTTCATTATGAGTTCCCGCTCGCATTAGTATATCATTCACCACTAAAGCGCCAGGAGTTTCTGATATTGCACAATCAATAATAATGCTGCTCCTGCAAGTTTAGAGTCGTCTAAGTCGACATATATTTAACCTCACTCTCTGGAAAGGTTTAAATTTTCAGAACAATACTAGTCAAGTAGCCTACATCCAATTACCCTGTTCTGACGACATATCCGAGATTCGCCACAAGCTCGGTAGTGGTAGCATAGCCAATTGTACGGCTATGCCACGGAAAGCCATCAAGACAAATGCCAGCTCTTAGACTCATGAGGATAGCCTAAGAATAGAAATAGATAAATTGCAGGAAAGTTACGGCGACTATCTGCAGCCGTTATAGAGTTAGCTTGTTGCGATAACATCGGAGACTTTCCGGTTGTCGAATGCCCAAACGGGAAACACTCTCATGTGGCTGAAGGATAACCATCTCGACCATCTTCAACTGATGAACTCTTCGAAACAATCGACCACCCAAATGGGAAAAGGATTCTACAGCTGATGGAGGACGTAGCCCTCATATTCAAACAAAGGTAATTTTGCCCCGTTTAGTAGTCGAAGAGAAAGCTGTTAGTGTGAGATAATACTGACTTGGAGGAATTTGTAGAGTCAGTGGGGGGGTCTTTGTCACTACTTCGTGCAGTCACTTGAAACTACGTTGTTGGTATGCTCCCGTATAGAGCCCTATGGTTTGACCACTGGCTTTTTGTAGTGCAGCTGCCACAATGCACGTAAATTACCAACCAACAGAGATAAGATAAGACTTAGCATAAGATGATGCGCCTGGCTCAGTGCTCTTGCCTCAAGGTCTCCTCCACCTACACTTCACCGAACTCACCCATATCTACACCAATACTTTCTCTCAGCAACCTCACGATAAACTCCAACAGTACTCATTCCCAATGTACCGTAATTGCGCTCGGTCTATCAACGGTGCCGTTCATTGTTATGATGGTTTGTGACGTACCGCGCCGGTCTTTATAAAATTCCTCCTTCATCATTTTCGCCGACAATACCATGTCACTCCTTCAGCTGCCTACGGAGCTTCTGCTTCATATTCTTGGCTACTTAGGCCCAGAATTCTTCCGCCAAGATATCACCCGCCTAACCATCTCCACGCGATGGTATCGCTTGGCGTGGCAGCTTCTCGTCCGGGATCTACAGCTTACGACCAGATCACTTGTACGCTTCACGAAGGATGAGGCAGTTCTCCTACGAAGCCATCCATTCATCACTACCGTGCAACTCTCCTTTTATGGATTCAACGATCCAAAACCATTAACGCAAATTGCCCATCATGCCAAAGATCCTGATGATACCGATGGTATAACTATCTACGAACGGATATTACAACTGAACTCGTCCTTGGCAACTCTAGCTACCATGCTACATCGGTGCCCATGTCTGCGAGATCTCAAAATTAAAGCAGGACCTGGAGATCCCCAGTATCTAGAACACAATCTAGGGCGACGAGGATATTTGTTGGCGAAGCCTCTAGCTAGTCTTCTCTCAGTTCATCATTTGACTTCTCTGGAACTGGACACGGCAGGCTCTTATCCACTGAGCGATGCAGGCGATTCTGGTACTCATCTCTGTTGCTCTATCGGGTCTCTACTCCCATCTTTACGACGACTCCGCTGCCGAATGGACATCATATGCGACGCTTTACTAAAGCCCGCTATACAAGACACGCCTCTCAACCTCGAGGAGCTTATTATCAATCTAAGTCTCTCAGAGCTATCTGATAGTGTCACATCGTACCGCTATCCGAGACGCTGCGGATCCGCTTCCGTCGAGAGTACTCTACAGTTAAGAGCAACGATTGAAAGTCAGGCGACAAAGCTCTCGCGACAGCTTAGTAGCCCTCGGATGGTTAGAATAATATCGCACGAGCTCCCCTCTTTTGCTATCTATGGGTTCGATGCCTTGACAGGACAGCGCGTGCGACTGAAACCGGGTATGCAATGGGACGCTGACGGGGAATTGGTTGAGGACCCAAGCGCCAATGAGACGGACGAGTCAGACGCGTCGGAGGAGACGGATTTATTTGAGAACGACTCGCAATCCGAACCTGAGACAGTTTGGTAACCCTCGTTATCTTATATGGTAAATCTCGGTAGAGATCATGTACTCCACAACTAAGTAGAATCACGAAGCGATGATAAAGAAAGCTGAACAGCCCACTCGATGTGGATCCAGCCGTGCCTACGCCAGGCGTAGTCGTTTGCCTCACGCTCTTCCCCAACGCTGCAGTGGCCGCGCAAGTGTTACACTCGTCTACAGTTTGTACATGGGGGCGACCAGCCATTAATTATCATACTAATCATAGGTGGAAGTCCGATATTTTGTCAGTATTATACTATTGATCTAAACTAACTAAGCAGTATAGCCTCATAAACTAGTGACCCTTCGTATCATGCGCTGTGAATTGTTTGTCTATAGTACATAGCCGCTGACTTCTCCTGTAACCTACAAAAGCGCGATGCTGGCTTATGCCTACGGTATCGGTCTCTGACTAACCTGGGTAGACATAACACTCAATATAGTGAGCACAGCAGAGTTGGATTATCGACTAAAGCACTCTCAAGCTTTAGTAGGTTCAATCTCTTGAAATCACGCATGGCCATGGGAAAATTGATTCTTCGTGGCAGACGATGAATGAGGTAGTAATAGAATGACATACCTAGTAGCTATACCAGACTGCTTACTTGATAAATTGTGCGTTGGGTATTAGGGCACTTATCTTGGACGCGAGAACATGTTCAACATAAATTATCGGCATTAATCACGATCCTACTTTGGGTACGATAACGCTATAGCAAGTTTTTATACCTCAACATTTCATCATCCTTCGAATGTCTAGTGCTTCTTAGCTCTACATGAATATGTATCCTATGATGCGATTTCGCTACCGCTATCCATTCCTTCCATGAACGTCTGGCCGCCCCGTCAGGTTCGGACCCTCAGACATCGTACGATCACCGGTCTTCTCAGCAATCCTGTAAATCTCCACATCTTCATCCGACCAATTCGTATTTGATGGCCACGCCATGATAATCGTATTTACAACGACTTTCTCTTCTCTGAACTGGCCGCACAGCTTGAATAATTAGAGGTTGGCACGAAGTTTGGTACATTCTCTGTCCGATGACAACAACAGTCTTGCGGGCCGAAGCATCATCTAACACCAGGTTAGAAGCAGACTTCAAACATTGAATGTGATCATGTGGTCCTCCAGGTGGAAGGATATCGAGTAGTACAATGGTGTTCAGGCCTGGTGCTTCCGTGGTATAGACGTGAATGCGTTGTGAACCAAGGCAACCGAGGACAACGATCGCGATCTTAGCATGACTGCTGTTGTCTCCAATGCCTTTGAGCACGTTCTTGTGTGCTGTTTTTACAGCATGGAGAACCCCAGCGAATGCCCTGGCTGAGGTCGACGAAGATCACAAATAGTTATGACTGGCCATCTCCTTTTATTCCTGGGCCGCTTGCGCAAGTTATATTGGTATCAATGATAGTAAGCTTCTTCAATGAGATGTTCTCGGCCTGGAGTGCGGCTGTCTCTTTCCCCAGACTGCAATATAAAGTTACCAGAAACGAGACATCTGCCTTGCAGATCTCAAGCTCATCCTTCTTAGCCGACAGGTCTTTGCGTACGCCTGCAAGTTCTTCTGCGAGCTGCTGGCACCGGTTTCTAGCCCTTTTGAGTGCTTGAAGGGTAAACCTCTGCTCACTAATCCGACGGATGAGATCATTATTCTCCTTCACGAGTTGAGATAGGAGCATTTCTTTCTCATTTCTTGAATTCTTTAGCTCGTTGGCTAAGCAGTCTACCACCTCCCATAGGCAAGTTGGAACCTGTAACTGCTGTTGGCATGACTGTTGGGCGCAATGAACCGTCAGTTGGGGTGTCTCGGTGCCGGGTTTGAAATCCTCAGATTCTCGACAGGCGTCTTGGCCCGGTGCACAGATTTCTGCACTTTTCATGATATTAGGCATCACCTGCTTGAAGATTCTCTCAACTATCGCCTGCTGCTGATCAAAGTGATATTGTACTAAGTATGCCCGTCTGAATCTCTCTTCTAGAGTAACTAATTCTGTGATATCACCATTATTTCCGCTTGTTTCAGTGACTTTTGCCCCGTCTCCGGTACCGAAGGCTTGTTGTATTTCGAGCTGGCGACCCAGGGGAAAGATCTGAGCAGTGGAGTTACGTGGCGGGTTTTGTTCCTTTTTCTGCATAGTATCCATTGACTCAGCTTCTGCTGAAAGCTCGACCCTAGTTAGTTCAAACAAATAGGCAAGAAGCCAACGTTGCCCAAGAAACCAGATGTCCTGAATGTAAGAAAGTACCAAACGAAATCTTGATACAATACTTGGATTTTTTGCTTTGGGGGTAGGAACTAGACATGTAGCGCTATCGTTCTCTGTTTGTATTAATCTGGGCGATGTTAATGAGCTGTATACTTTATCGCCCGGTACAGCACGAGCGTGGAGTCTGACGGCAATAGGGGACGGTATCGGAGAAGGTTGAGAAATGGGGATTTCCATGTTCCGTTTGACTGTTGTCAATTTGGGTGTATTCAACTGCTGAAACTACGCCTTGCGAACAGACCTGCACAGTTGGTAGATGCAGTATTGCTATGATTAGAGAAGATGGCTTCGGCAAAAGGGAAGATTTCAGATTTTCAAGGATTGGATATTTCCAAGGCAGCGATAATAGAAGAGCAGAGAATTTTATTTTTTGCATGACCCACTCTATTAGCGGACCAAGTGAACCAAGACATTAATTCTCGTGCGGCTTTATCAATGAGAACTTTCCAGCACTATATTCGATAATTCTAGTTTGAGTATAGTCACTCAAAAACTTAAAGGCATTAAAATAAACTAGGAAAGAAAGGATATGATGAGAACGAGAGGCTTGGCTAAGAGTTAAATGTATCAGGAGTTGAATTTCTTCAATACGGAACGTTGTTCTGGCATGCTGGAAACTGGAAATCCGCAGAATTAGTCAGGATCAAAATATGAAGTTTGATGATTCCCCGAAGCTGATAGAAACGTTTCATAATGGTTAATTATACAATCATAAACATTATCACCAATCTTGAGCTTCAGCGAGAATCGAGTCACGAGCTATGACGGCGGTACGGTACGGAAAGATAAAGAAGTGAAAAGAATATGCTTTCACTAATCGGTATAATATCTTTGCGCTTGTTCCCATCTATGTTTCTAGCGCGAGTTCCAAGACATTGAGTAGTCATAGACTAAAGGTACAAAAAGAATTATATCAATCAATTTTCCATACGGCTCGAGCATAGAAACAGCTGTTACCGTTGAGTCAAGAGCCTCAGATACACGTGTTGAAATCTCAGCGCATAGGCCAAATATCTTGTCATCCTGGTATTATCAATTATCTCGTGTGTCTGTCCCCGATGGGCTTACTGAAGCCGGCTCTTATAGTCTCAAGGAATTGCTGGTCAGGGACGTCATAGGGACAATCCGATTGAGAGAATCGGCCAACGTGATACATGAGCAGCTCGCTTCTATCATCACGCGGGCGAGGAAAAAATGGGAGACAGTATGAACTCAAAGGGTACGAACATTCCTGTTATTTTCCATGTCGGAGAGACGAATTCTATACACATAATGGGCCAATGGATCAAGCATAGTGGCGATCCAACGCAACTTCCGGCTCAAACAGATGCTCGCTGTTGGCATTTGCGATATTGCATGGCGCTAACGCTCGCAAACAAGCCGTACGAAATATAGAAATGCTGCTCACATTAGGCCATTCACCTCAAGCCATACCCTCTTTACTCCCCCTATAATGGAGACCTCCCAGCCTCTGGGCCTATAGAAACAGAGTTAATCGACATTACATACGAGAACAAGCGCTGGAGTGTACCTGATATGCAAACAGCTCTGGCATCTGCTCTAAATTTAACTCATTAATGCGTATCAAATTTGGTAACCCATTGACCGGATATGTTTCACAGATCATTCGTTTCCTAACCTTTTCACCAGACGAGAAAGCAGTGGTTTTTTCATAAGCATATGGTTGAGATTGAAACTTAGCTCAAACAGCATATAGTTATATCGCAGAGCGGGCAAGAAGACAACTTAGTCGGCAATATTCATTTAGATGTTGTGGGTGAATCGAAATCTCCTCTACCACAGCACGAGAGAGACATATTCCCGAACTTGGGGCGAGAGGGATTACGAACGCTGTCAATAAAATAGTATATGCCATTAGTGAGCCAGTATTTAGAATTGGATGAAGAAATCAGCGACCGGCCAGAAACACTGTTAACGGCTGCCATTGGTGCCAACAAGACCGTAATGAGAAGTCTGGCATGTATCATCAGGTGGGAGTTTTTAGAAGCAGAAGACTATAGGTTAGAACTCCTAGGGAAGAACTGCTGAATGCACGAAGAGACGAATGCACAGAGTAAACGAAGACCAAAGAGAAATTCTACCTTATCATATTGATCTCATCTAAAATCAACAGTAATCCTCCGAGGCTTAATCACTGACCCGAGGAGGTAAGAGATTGTTAGGAAGGTTTTATTAATTAGGGAGATAAATGCCTCGGTTACGGTGTATGGATGGGTAAACCAACCACAAGTCTCGAATGTGAAACCGGCGAACTCACGATGGAGTTTGGCTCTTTACCCTTTAGAGGCTTGTGGAGAATAATGCGCAATGGCTGGGTGCGCACCCGCTATCACATGCAAACGATAATCACGTTAAAACTATGATGTCATGGGACAGGGGTACCCCAATTGACTTTGGGCCAAGCTCTAGTAAGCTCTTCTATTTATCAGATACATTATCGTGAGCCTCCCCTATCTCTATATCTTCTACGAAGCCTCGAACCTCGGTTTCTTATATCTGCTTTATTTATTTTATTATTGTTATCTTTAAAAAAGCCCGGGCTAAAGCCGCTGCAAGATCTTGAGGTTTCGCTCTTGAATTAAGCAGTACAACTCGTACTTCTTGCGAATTCGGGATGGGGTCCCAAACTCATCTTCAGAATCCCTTTTCCAACCCGATTCTCTTCGCTTTCCAGATCTTCCAGTGGTTAGCAGACTTTCTATTGTCACCTACTCCTCCTAGCCCCAGCTCACAGCTGGGAAGACCCAAGATCGCCATTATCGGCGCTGGCATCACCGGTGTTTCATCCGCAGCTCACTGTATCGGCCATGGATTCGATGTGGTCATCTTTGAAGCCGGATCCAGGAAGAACTTGGGAGGCATATGGAGCGTAAG
The DNA here is from genome assembly GCA_025201745.1 of Xylariaceae sp. FL1651. Taxonomy (NCBI): domain Eukaryota; kingdom Fungi; phylum Ascomycota; class Sordariomycetes; order Xylariales; family Xylariaceae; species Xylariaceae sp. FL1651. The sequence continues at coordinate 122,358 of MU624244.1, forward strand.
TAATCCGACAGGGAATTAGGTCATGCTAAGAGAAGCATCTAATCAATCGTACAGAACGTGAACACTACATCTAGCCTTCAAATCCATTCTGCGATGTTTCGATTTCATCCGTCTGTGAAGTGGGATCGCGGGTATCCTGACCGACAGCAGATTCTCAGTCAAGTGAAGCAGCTTTGGGAGAAGTACGGACTAGATACACGGACTAAATTCGAGACCAAGGTGGAGAAGGTCTATCAGGACGATCAGGGTCGCTGGGTCATTAACAATACCGCCAACGGTCACTTTGACGGCATCATTGCTGCAGTGGGCACCTGCGGTGATCCCAAGATGCCTCACATTGAAGGAATAGACAAGTTTGAACGGCCTGTGTACCATTCAAGCCGGTTGACTGGGTGAGCTATCCCATACCTTGACGCACCACTTGGGCTATTCAGCGACTAATATTGAAATAGAGTGGACGTCAAGGGGAAAACTATGATAATCATTGGCGGAGGTGCAAGTGCAGTTGAAGCTCTTGAATATGCCTTTGAAGAAGGTGCTAAGAAGGTATACATCCTATCCCGCAGTGACAAGTGGATCATCCCGCGTAACCCGATTGTCGATATACTATTATCTCTAAACATATGGGGTCAAGAGACGCCTTTCTCGTGGATCCCCGAGTCGCTGCTGAAGAGATTCTTCTACCGAGACCTCCGGGATATAGCCCCTGACGACAAGGGTATTTTCACCGATACCCCAATGGTCAACTCGGACGTTATGGACAAACTACGATCTGGCAAGGCGGAATGGGTTCGATGCGACATTGAATCATTCTACAAGGATGGTATTTCTGTCAATAAGCGCGATAAGGGTGTACCAAAAGGAGGTCCCGGCCGGCACATTGATATCCCAGGTGATATGGTGGTTATGGCCACCGGGTACAAGCGCCCGTCACTCGATTTTCTTCCAGACGACTGCTTTGATGAGCCCTATGGCCCTCCAAACTGGTATCTTCAAACCTTTCCGCCACAGCACCCGTCTATTTCTGCTATTAACTGCACGTACATCTCAGCGATCGGTACCGTTGGTAATTGGCACATTGGTATCTACACGCGCATACTGCTCATGTTCCTCGTCGATCCACTGACAAGACCATCTACATTCTGGATGAAGCGATGGATCGATATGACTAAGCTCCTGAAAGCGTTCGCGCCAACCGGGGCATTTGACTTCTTCACGTACCTCGAACTCGTTTGGTGGTTCACGTTCTGCGTCACCATCAATCCCTTCCGCTGGAAGTGGGCACTATTCGTTTTCTTCGGCCTGGGTCTTGCGCTGCCCAAGCGGGTTGTAGCAACGGAAGAGCGAATCCGGAATGGCATGGGCATGCACCAGGGTGCAGATAACCGGGACGTTGGTTGGAGTTTTTAGACTGAACTGGAACGCGATGAGTATCCAGATAGCAGTTGGACAGTGACAAGTGGTGATGAGGAATCAAGCATCACACTAAAAACAAAAGTTAGAAGAACATTCACAGTTCTGGGTACCGACTATAACCCTGGGTCGCCACTTTCTCCCTTACATGTGAATCACGTCGAGAATAGGGATTGGGTCGTCCCTCGTACTCACCAGGATGAGCCGCATCGACAGCGGTTCCCTAAGCACAAGATCAAAAGATTTTGTGACGAAATAAAAGAGAAATAGCGGGTACGATAAGAGGATTACAACTAGTTTGTGGATTGGAATTTGCAGGTTGAATAGTGTTAGTAGTGCGCCAGTAAGGGAAAGCTGATGATCCTGTGAGGCGTCATGATATAACAAATTACAAAATTTCAAATTTCCGATTTCTTCGCTGCGTGATTATGTTATCGAAGGAAATGGCATGGGCGTTGACGATAATTCCATGAATTGTGAGGCCTCACCATAAATCCACTTGTGCACTGATGATGGGATATCGGCCATTCTATTTCTGTATCACGGAAGCGTTTCGGGATATGTAAGCATAGTCGGTAGGTGTCATGCGAATAGAAGCTTCAGGATTTTGGTAATTCAAGGTTTATCAATTGTGTACGCCTGGACATGGTGGGCGCCTATGATGAGACATGTAGTGGATTGGGTTTCTTTTCCTTATCAATTCACACTACGATGAATGTCGTTCTTCCAATGGATTACTTTTCAGTCCATGCGTGTCCTACCGCTTCCCACGATCTCTTCGTCCGCCTTCCATGACCTTCAGCTTTTTATTGAACCTTTCGCCAATCTCTCTGGTACTGCTGCTGAGACCACTTCCGCGATCGCCATCAGTCGTTTCGCGACCTCTTTTACGGCTCTTCTCTAGTAGAGCCTTGGTACTTCGACTATTGCCCTCCTTCCGTCTCGTCAATTTGTCGATGCGATCCACGCCCTCACCTAAATCCCTCCATTCTTCTCCACCGAAACTCATCTTCCCACTGCGGCGTTCTTGCTTATTTTTCTCGGCGCGTTGTTTCTTGCTTTCCTTTGGTAATCGCACGAAGTTGGTTTCCTCATATTCACGTCTGCGGTCGTCCTCTTCACGCTCTGCTGCCGTCTTCACTTTCCTGCCGCCGAATAAAACATTTGATCCCACGCTGGGAAGGGCAGAGGGCGCAGTCGAGAGCTCGTCCGCAATATACTCGTTAATAGTTGCGGACTTGATTGGCCGACGCTCGGCCCGCTCTCGTCGATCGGTTGTGGGCATGACGGCTGGGGTGATTTTGGGGGGTCGGTAGATACCGGTCTTGCCTTGGGCCGCGGCGGCCATGCCTACGGTTACGGGCGCTCTGAAGTTGCTAAAGGAGGGGGCATTTTGGCCATTCGCTGAGTTGTGGGCCTTCCTATCCATATCGCGGTGGTTCGCGGCGTCCTCATCGACGTCGCTGTCCTCAGAGCCTACTTCAGACCCAGATTCCGACTCGGACGAAGCATCTTGGGCCTCCTTTGCCGCTTTCTCTTTCCGGTCTGCATCATCTGCTGCGCGAATGATTTTGTCGAGCTGGAACCGCAGCCGCTCTTCCAGCGGGCGCACACCCTTTTCTAAGTATAAGCGCAGCTCGACTAGCTTTTTAACCACGGCATGCGGTGTGTCGGTCGAGTCTTCAGCTGAATCTAAGGTATCGTTCTTTGCGTTTCGTATCTTTATCAATATTAAGAAAACAAGGTTCTGGAGGTAGGAGAGAAGAAGCTCATTTTTAACGTCGAGAAGTGAGACGCCGTTCTCCGTCTCGTCGATACCAGCGAGTTTGGGAGTTGCTTCGAGTGCCGAAGTCAATGAATTTGTTAGAGTATCCAGCAATGCTGGCAAGGATGTCGGGGTTGCCATTGAGGTTGCAAAGATGTCGCGTGGGATATTATAATGAAAATGAAGAGGACCCCTCTAGTTCCGAAGAAAAAACTACCAGCCGCTCTAGGAGCCCCAGAAAATAAAATCGATCGGTAGCGATAAGATACCAGCTACCCGGTGGGCACTGCATATTATTCTTACTGTCAACAGTTAGCGCAGTAAATTTGATATGCATATGCAGATATCTCTTTATCCCGAATCCTGCGGCTAGTGCAAGGATTAGATAGCCTCTTCGGATACATAACAATTGGCTGTTGCCTAACATATGCAACAACAGGGAACCCCTGAAAGCTGCACTGAAGCTCCTATAGAACATTATCCCGATATATCCGATATACGATACGATAGTCGTGCAACATCGGCTCAAACCTATAAAACAATTTCTGGCCAGAACATCTTCGTTAGGTTTAACTGTCCTTGTATTGTGTGCGCATACACCACGGTTCGAATCGGTCTCCATTATACAAAGGACTTTTGGGTTGCTCTAGACAGACATATAGGCCGCTCTGGTTTTGCGCAAACTCCTTTATTGCGGCGTGAGCCTCGGCGCTCAGTGATTGGTGTTCAAGATTGCGCTGCGCCTCTTGCGCTGTTGGCAATATACGTGAGTTTAAATAGGCCTGCTTTTTCATTCCAGCCTTTCCAAATCGAACTGCAACCTGTCAATAACCGCCTTTTTGTCGGGTTTCCGGAATTGTATCAGCACTGACAGCGTCATGTTTGGCAGAAACTACGGCCTGACAAAATGAAGTCATCATCATTCGCGCCGGCGCCGGCGCTTCTGTCTGCCTTCCTAGCTCTTCCACAGCTCACCGTTGCCTTCTACCTACCCGGCGTCGCGCCCACGTCCTACAAACGCGGCGATTCCGTCCCGCTCTTCGTGAACAGCATTAAGCCAGTTGCAGCACCAGATGCCCGCCTTCACTCTGTGTTGGCGTACGATTATTACGAGCCCAGGTTTCAGTTCTGTCAGCCTGAAGGGGGCCCTAAATATGTATCGGAGAGTCTAGGGAGCATCCTTTTTGGTGATCGTATCATGACGTCGCCCTTCGATTTAAAAATGGCACAAAACGAAACTTGTATCAAATTATGCTCGACAACATACGACACGAGCTCGGCCCATTTCGTCAACAAGCGAATCATGAAGGGTTTCGCTCTGAATTGGCTGGTGGACGGACTTCCAGCTGGCCAGAATCTCTATGATGACCTTACTGGGACATATTTCTACAGTCCCGGCTTTGCTCTTGGGCAGATCTCTATGACTGATCCCAACGGGCCAACGTTGTTTAACAACCATTACGACATCTCCGTCGAATACCATAAAGTTCGCGGCCATGAGGACCAACTTAGGGTGGTAGGAGCCGTTGTGCAGCCGAACTCCAGAAAATACCCTTCAGGCGAGGGCAATCTCGACTGCATGGACGATACCATGGCTCCAGTCGTCCTCTCAGGGGATCCGGACAGCACAACTGATGTCACCTTTACTTACAGTGTCTACTGGATAGAGTCTTCCACTGCGTGGGCCACTCGATGGGACAAGTATCTGCATGTCTTCGACCCCAAGATTCACTGGTTTTCTCTCGTCAATTCCGCCGTTGTGGTCGTCTTTCTTACCGTAACAGTCACCTCCGTCCTGTTCCGAGCTCTGAGGAAAGATATTACGAGGTACAACCGCTTAGACCAGATCAACTTGGATGATCTTTCAGGGGGGGACAATCTTGAAGATGGCGTGCAAGAGGATTCTGGCTGGAAACTTGTCCACGGAGATGTCTTTCGGACGCCGTCTCACCCTCTCCTGCTTTCGGTGTTCCTCGGTAACGGCGCCCAGCTATTTGTTATGGCCGGTTTTACCATCTGCTTTGCGCTTCTCGGTTTCCTATCCCCATCTAACCGTGGCTCACTGGGCACAAGCTTGTTGTTCCTATACACGCTGCTCAGCTTTGTTGGTGGTTACGTCTCAGCAAGAACTTACAAGTCGTTGAATGGCGAGAAGTGGAAGTTGAATATTGCATCGACCCCTCTACTTGTTCCTGGCATTGTATTCTCCACCTTCTTCTTCCTCAACTTCTTCCTATGGGCTAACGGCGCTGCTGGGGCTGTTCCCTTCACCACCATGATCGTTATTGTCGGCATATGGTTTATCGTTTCTGTGCCTCTATCTGTCGCTGGTTCTTGGTTAGGCTTCCGCGCGAAAGCAATCGAGCCTCCCGTACGCACCAACCAAATCCCACGCCAAATCCCACCGGCCACTACCTACTTGAAGCCAATCCCAAGCATGCTCCTTGTCGGTATTCTTCCCTTTGGCGCTATTTTTGTTGAACTTTACTTCATCATGAGTTCAATATGGTTTAGCAAGATTTACTACATGTTCGGCTTCCTCTTTCTGTGCTATGGCCTCATGATTATTACTTGTGCGGCCGTTACCGTTCTCCTAGTGTACTTCCTTCTCTGCGCAGAGAACTACCACTGGCAATGGCGTGCTTTCCTGGCTGCGGGCATGAGCGCTGGCTACATATTTGTTAATGCCTTGATCTACCTGATCAGCAAGCTCTCTCTCGGCGGAGTGTCTGGCACAGTGCTGTACATCGGATACAGTGCGCTGCTATCATTCCTCTTTTTTATATTAACAGGTATACCTCAACTGTCTTTGCGAATAGAAATTGCAATTGCTGACACGATGATTAGGATCGATTGGATTCTTCTCCAGCTGGTGGTTTGTGCGGAAGATCTACAGTTCGATCAAAATCGACTAGGTTGTCCGAAGAGTAGAGATGGGTCTCGATTAGAAACTGGCGTAATACCCTGTTGCATTATTTGTTGGGTTAGGTGTATTATAGACTGTATGACCAACAAAGCCTATTTTAAAAGTATGGGAAGCATCAACTTTCACTATACGCTCTTCAGTATGGTAATTCAGACGAGCGGCGTATGGGATTTACGACTGTAGGGACTGGCCTTGGAGCGATGCTGGGCGCTAGACAGGTAGTTGAAACATTTGGTTCCGTAAAATGCAGGTATTGGGTGGCTGTTCTTTGAGATGACTGTCCACAGGTAGGCGAGTACAATGACTTTTGATGACATACTATTATAGCTGCCGGGAAAGGCTCGCTTATCAAATAGACGAAACTCATCAAAAGACGAGAAATAGCTAAGCTACTATAGCCTACCTTATTCATTTTTCATTTGTGTACTTTCATACTGAGTTGTTCGCAACTATGGACTATTCATGAAAATAAAAATGTTATCTCGAAATCATGGTGGAATTCGATGACAGCTATAACGCGTAGGATAGTCCATGCTGTTAGCAGCCGTCAATGGCTATTAGCCATATAAACTAGTCGTCATCATCGTCATCGTCGTCCGCCATGAACTGGAACTGCGTCTTGGGTTGCGCCGGCACACCACCACCACCACCACCAGCAGCGCCTGTCCCCGCTGTCGTCGTCGTCGTCCCCGACGCGCCTGGCGCACCGGCACCGGCACCGGCACCGACGGAGACGCTCGCGCGCCGCCAGTTCTCGGCCTCCTCCTTCTCGCGGTTGCGCTCCCTCTCGGCCCGCGCGCGCGCCTGCTCCTCGCGGAGGCGGCGGTCCCGCTCCTCGCGCTCGGCACGCTCGCGTTCCTCGGCCTGGCGCCGCGCCTCCTCCTCGCGCTCGCGGCTCGCCTTCTCGGCCTCGGGGTCGTAGCCCTCCGCCTCGATGCCCTGCTCCGCGATGTACGCCAGCGACGCGATGGCGCCGTGCCGCACCTGCTCCTCGCTGGGCCAGGGCACGAACGTGTACGCGCTGTGCGGGTTGAGGATCGCGGCCAGGGGCTCGGGGAGGTCCGTGTTGTTCGTGGTGCTGGTGTTGGCGGTCTGCTGCGAGGCCTCGAAGACGCCGGCGGGCCCGGGAGCGGCGGCCGAGGAGGAGAGGAGGGGCTGCGGCGTGGCGGCGCTCGCCGGCGCTGACGATGATGATAACGATTGCATCCCGTTCGGCGTCCCGCCCGCCGGCGTCGTGGCGGCTGTCTCGGTCGCGCTGGTCTCGCCCTTCGCGGCCTGCAACGACGACGACGACGACGACTCGGCGATCGCGGATATGGCGTTCAGCGCCCCCACGGGCGGGATCGTCGTCTTGCTGATGCGCCGCGCGTAGCTTAGCAGCTCGTCGTACTGGATTTCGTAGTTGGGTCCGCTTGGGAACACGGTTGCGGACGCGTGGACTAGCTCCTTGCGCGTGTTGGCGAGCAGCCGCAGTGTGTCCTTGATCTGCGTGTCATATTTCGTGGTTGCAGCACGTAGATCTTGGATTCGCTGGTAGTTGTATTGGTGAGTCTGCACTGTATCAAGACCCAGAATGAGCCTTTGAATGTTCCAAGACGTCAATACGACTGCTCACTTGGCAGTACAACTTACAGTCTTTTAATCCCTTGGTGAGCTCTGCGTCCGCATTGCCCAGTTCTTGTACCTGGTTCGTAGAGGGATTATACTTGGCAATCGAGTCGATCAAGGTGCCTAACGCCTTTTCAACGCGATCAAAGCACGAATCCAGCTGCTTGTCCATTTTCAGTGTGCGCAGTAGTGCCTGTGTAGACTTTGTGACGTGCTTCGAAAAGAGTAATCACAGGCTTGTTTCGGAGCTTAGGCCGAAGTTCTGGTTGCCGTCGGTATGGAAAGGCCGAAGTGTGGCTAATGCATGAGCGGTACTGCCTAGGTGTGGCGGCGTTTGTGGCTTAAGCAATGCCGACTTTGTCCGTGCCGTCAAAGAATGTCGCGCAAGCTTTGGCTCTACAGTTGACTCCGTCACTTATTCGACCGCCAGTAACGAACTATCTGCCATTGAGGTCTCTCTCTCGCTCCTTGCGACTCACATTCACAATGTCTGCCCAGGTAAGGTATTTCTCAGCTGTGTATACCAACCCTAAACTTACTGACTGTACACCTTGCTTGTATACTTAGTACCTTTTGCTAATCCAATGATGTATTGTAGACTCTCCTTCGCCAGGCTCAGTTGCCGGCTTACAAGAGCCCCTTCGGACCAAAGTGAGTACGAACGAACATGGCAAAACCCAGTGAATTCGTGTAGTGTGTATATACCCGGCTGAAGAACATGCTATTCAATGCTGGAGCTTACGAAGACGATATGATGCCATGACAGTGAACGGACGGAGCGCTGACACGATGTACGATTAGGTACCACTACCAGCCTAATATTGCTGGTTTGACACCTAAGCAGCTTGCAACACTGTAAGAAGCCCTACATACCTCGCCTTACGATTCCGAACTGCCCTGGAACACCCTGGAACGAACGATTTTCTCCATTGGCACAACAAAGTACCTGAACTAGGACATATCGGCGCAAAGCTGACAACTTGAAATACAGTGGCTTCAGGGCTGGTGCCTATGGTGGTGTTGCTCTCTTTGCCGTCATCTACTACGCATCCGGCATTCCCAAAGTGAAGAAGGACATCCTCCAGAAGATTCCTCTCCTTGGCACCTACTACACCGAGGAGGTTATCGCCTCAGACAATGTGAGTAACCGCAGATACCCCATAAGCAAGCATACAATTACTAACTGCTCGTAAAGCCCTTCTAAGCCAGATGTGAGCATTAAGAGTTGGAATAAAGATAATATCGCATCAACAGCGTGCGTGTATGGTGAGCCTGTACAAAATCAATGCCGAATAGATTTCATTGAGTTTCATTTCCATGTAGTAAAGCCGTGACTGCAGTCCATAAAAAGCCCTTGGCTAGAGCCATATCATCTATTGTCTAAGATGGTGGTAGTACAGTGCTCCCGTTTCGATTCAGAAATAGTCTATTTCCCATGTGCCCTTGGCGAGACCATTTCAGCCTTCATCTCATCCTTTATGCGAGTAACAGTGCCTGCGCCTCCATATACCAGCCCGGTGTACACCATGGCAACGCTCGCTCCAGCATTGAGCACTTTGAGTGCTTGCTGGCCATTAGTTATGCCACCTGTAGCAAATATGACCTTCTGCTCTGGTGGGATGTTTGTGGATGATGTAAGTGTAGGCTTGGTGTTGCTAACTAGACCCTCTTTCGGTATTCCGATGATTGTGTCGTCGATACCAGTTAGGCTTGCATCCACAGCTTCGTCAGCTACTTTCTTTTCTCGCATAGGTTCTTGCCATGATTGGCCGTCCATCATTTTTCTATACCGCTTGACCAGGTCGACAGTACGGTCGAGCATCATCGGACCAGAGTAACCACCAGTTTCAGTTAACGTCATCTGCTCCTTTGCTGTAATACTAACTCCTGGCGGTATAATGCCCGTCCGGCGTTTTGTGGTATTCCCAACGATAACACCATCAACACCACTAGACCATACGGCCTGAACAATTCCTTCCATCTGAGTATCTTCATCCTCATCCGGCGAGACCTTTACCATCACTTTCGGTTTCGTCTTCCTATCCGTTTTCCGTGCCTCTTCAACGACCGCGCTTAGGAGCTTAGTTAGGGGCTCAACTGCCTGAAGATCACGCAGGCCCGGCGTATTGGGACTGCTGACGTTAACCACTAGCACATCCGCATATCTCGCCAGCCGCTGAACGCAGTAGACGTAGTCCTGCGCGACAGCATCCACATTACGCTCATCGGTCTCCTTGTTCTTGGCGATCTGAACCAGTAGCATCCGACCGGGCATTAAACTTCCTGGCGGCACATTCGCCTCTCCATTCAGAACACTCGTCTCGTCCAGACCGACAGTCCTCGCAAACAGCCGAACTCTCTCTCGTAGTCGCATTGCCATGTTATCAGCACCGTGTGAGTTTAGTCCGTATCGATTGATAAGCCCATCCAGACCAGGCACGCGGAACATGCGCGGTTTGGGGTTACCATTCTGCGGCCGCGGCGTGCAACCGCCAATTTCAACGACAGAAGCACCTAGAGCAAACAGTGCATCGGGAATTTCGGCGTGCTTGTCCAGCCCGGCGGAGATACCAATTGGATTCGCGAGGTGTGTTCCAAACACAGAAACAGAGATGTCCGGACCACTATTTACGCTCGAAGCTGAAACTCGTTCTCGTGGGTGTAGGTTCAGGCTGTACAGATTCTTCATGGACGACACGGCGGCATTGTGAGCTTCTTCGGCGTCGGGATAGAGAAACCGTAGCAGTGGCGGGACGATGTACTGGTGAATGAAGGCGCGGGTGTCTGTGGTGTACACGTAGAAGACGTAGCCAGAGAGAGCTAAACCAGTTGCATAGAGAGTAGTGCGTAGTCGAGACACTGAGCGGCTCGCCGTCGTGGTGGTCGAGGCTGTGCGGTGCGAAACTCGCGGAAGCTGTGCAGAAGCTTGTCGTGCCGCCACCAGCGGTGTAGCAGAAACTGCAAGAGAACGGCGTGCGATAGCACGTGTAAGTGCCATTTTGACGATAAGAATTCGGGCTTTATAGCCCTCAATGGCAGAAGGCAAAGGAGTGACTGGAGGGGTTTGAGAGAATAGGCAAATACTCCGTAGTGGTTTGCGGTATTGGAATTTGACGTAACGCCAGCGACGGCTGCGAATGCCGGCCCGCTCACAGTCTTGGCAGCTGTCGCCTCTTTTGCGCCTCGCTGTCGTCTTACTCGATCCGGAAAACCATAAGTACAATAGCCCAATAATACAATATCACAATATCACAATAGTGCCTTAAGTGCTATGAATACGATATTGGTAGTTCGTAGCAGCAAACAAATTTGGCACTCTGTGCTTGCCGAAACTCGTCTTTCTTTAAATTCTAAACATGCATCCGATGTAGATTCAAACTTCCCTGTCACTCATTCAAACAGGCCCAGCCAACAATCATGATGGGTATAACTACGACCTCTGTCGACTCGTTGCTAGTCAGCAGTCTAATATGCTGCATCTTCTTATACAGCATCGCCTATCTGTGGCCCAAAAGCTCAGAGTATCGAGGCCCACTGCATTACGTTACGGCTGCGCTTTTTATCGTCACTCCCTTGGCGCATTTTTGGTTACAAGCGGTCACTGAAAATGTACCCAATCCATACCTGGTACGTGGCTCCTCACTCAATCTTGAAGGGCTCTTAGACTGACACACACACTAGGACGAAATCTTTCACATCCCTCAAGCCCAAGTTTACTGTGAGGGACGATATGGCGAATGGGACGATAAAATCACTACCCCCCCGGGACTGTGAGTTTAGACTTGATACGACGAAATTGACCAATTTTAACTGACCCGAATAGCTACGTTTTGACGATCTTGTTCAATGGGTTTAGGAGACTCTCCTGCTCCGTCTTAGATCTTCGCGCCTTCAATGTAAATATCCCTGCGGGTATTTCAGTGGTAGCCCTTATCTGCAGGGCAAACTTACATCATACTTTTTCACCACAGGAGGGTTATCGACAACGGTCACTTCACGCCATGGAAACAGGAATCAATATTGCCCTTTTTCCGGTGCTATTCTTCTTCTCAGGGCTGTACTATACAGATCCCATGTCAACACTAGTCGTCCTGCTCGCTTATGTGATCCATCTCACCAGAGTAGGCTCGAAAGGCCCCTCTCTCCTGAACGATGTCTCTTCGCTTGGTATTAGCATTCTTGCTCTTGGCATGAGGCAGACCAACATCTTCTGGGTCGTCGTCTACATGGGCGGTCTGGAGATCATCCACAGTATTAAAGCGTTACGCCCACACCCAGTTGAGACGCCAGATTTCAAATCTTTGTCGGAACAGCTTCGATTCTATGCTTGGAGATACTCACTTGGAGATATCCATGATCCCCCTGTGGCCCTCGCATACCCTATCGGTAAGTATTCATCACTGTACTTCTATAAATCGTGCTAACTATTTAAGATATTGCCCTTTGTGTAATAAGCATAGGGGTTGCTACGATATACAATCTACCGGTAGTGTTCCGTAGATTTGTGTGGCCTCATGGTGTCGTCCTCGCCACATTTATCGCCTTCGTAGCCTGGAATGGCGGAGTTGTCCTAGGTAAGTCATGGGTTTTCACGCGTTATAGATGCTCGAGCTGATCTGAAATAGGTGATAAATCTAACCATGTCGCTACCCTACATCTCGCTCAAATGCTCTACATTTGGCCTCTTTTTGCCTTCTTCTCGGCACCTCTCTTCATTCCTCGGCTGTTTAATCTGATCATCAGAGCTTACCAAGCACTGACATCACCATATGTCCCGAGGAAAGAGAAGGAATTAATAGAGAAGTACGCACAAAAGAGATCATCAGCGTCGGAACAGACCACCGCCCTGCAAGTGTTCAACTGGGTTGGCTCAAGCCACCTCGCACACTCCATTCTGATCTGCGTTGCCACCCTGACAGTTGCAATTTTTATTGTGCGGTTCAATACGATCATTCACCCATTCACGCTTGCCGACAATCGGCACTACATGTTCTATGTCTTCCGATACAGCATCTTGAGAGCATGGTGGATCCGGTATGCCCTCGTGCCAATTTACGTGGGCTGCGCTTGGATGTGCTGGGCTGCTCTGCAAGGCTCTACAACCCCCTCGCCCGCCTTTGATCGAGGTCTGCAACGGATGTGGATACAGTCGCCATTCTCTGCTGCTTCGCAAGCCTCGAGTCCAGCAACTCCTATCGAGAAGAAGAAGGCGTCTATTGTGGAGCAATACTCATACATGGCCGGATCTGCGTCGTCTTCTCCACCAACATCAACCGTTCTCATGCTACTCCTCGCAACGGCGCTCTCGCTCATGACGGCGCCGCTCGTCGAGCCGCGGTATTTCATCCTGCCATGGGTCTTCTGGCGGCTTCTCGTGCCTGCTTACACCCCAACCCCGCCGTTATTATCCAGAATAGAGACTATACAGACAACGTCAGCACAATCGCAGACTGAAGCCAGCAACACAGGCTCAATCCGAAGCGATAACAGCAAGTCAAAGTGGCGTGGGCTACTTAGCGGTGAAAGTTTTGATTTTACACTGATCCTTGAGACAGCCTGGTTCTTACTCATCAACGTGGCCACCATGTACGTATTCCTGACGCGCTCGTTCTACTGGCGGGCACCGGATGGCACGCTCTTAGATGAAGGGCGAGTGCAGCGGTTCATGTGGTGACAGGTTACGGAAAGGACAGACAGGGGAACAAGATTCAGGACGTCCGAGCATGCACTGCTAGTTCTGCTCAATTTTCTACTATATAACTGTACAATAAATAGCAAGTAATAGCGAAGCGTTTCCTCGTCCATGCAATAGAGAACAACATAATGACAAGCCTTTTCTTTCTGTTCTGACTCTTTATTCAACTATCTACGCAATGCCCAGAGATAAGGTCATGTGATCAGTTATCCATGACAGCGGTGAAGGTACAATGTATGATGGAATTCATTGTATTCAGGTGATGATGTCGTAACAGTGTAGAGATAAAGTTGTATGTCTGACGGGCTTAACAAAGACACCTCCAAGTCCAGGCAAAAGGTTGCTTTTCTTATGAATGTTCTCTTTCCAGCCGTGTGAACGCCGTCCCGAGCAAGAACCCCTTAACGCCGTGCCCTCTGCGAACCGAAGTCTTACGTCCGTATACCTTATTCACAATACATCTGCTGCTGTGTTCTCCCTGTTCTTGGAGGTAGTCCATCCCTTGTATAACCGACCCAAATTCATCTACCGAGTTAAATCTTCTCTACCCATGCATTTCTCTTACTCTCTTTCCATCTTAAAATCATCCGCCAAACGCAACTTCATCCACGTATCTTATGTTCCGTGTACATGCATGTTTGTCATTCCGGTCCAGGCGCCCTGTATCTTCAGATATCCAGTTACAATCTCACAGACTCAAGCGATCTAAACTTAATCGGTCCTGGCTCCGCACGCGCTTCACTACGCCAAGCTTGAAGAACTTCTCCTCGCCGCCGGCGGTCCGGCCCCCGATATACCACTTGTCGGCGCCCAGCACGTCGCGGAAGCCCTCGCTGCTGCTGTCGCTGCCGCGCCGGCGGCCTGGACTGCCGGCCCCCGGGATCGGCCGCGGGGAGTGTAACGGAAGTTGGTTCATCACGCTGCCCCCTGTGCGTGGTGGCGGTGGAGATGACGTTGTTGCAGAGCTCTGGGGGTGTGTGTGTGAGTGTGAACGTGAAGATGATGATATGGCCCGTGCTTGTGTTGATGGAGAGGATGAGCTGTAGGATCCGCTGCTTGAAGACGATTGTGTGGCGTGCGGGTGTGTGTGTTTATTTGGCTGAGAGGAAGCGGAGAGAGTCGATGGTGGTTGCTGTCGGAAGGCGGCGAGGAAGGAAGATAGAAAGAACGGGCGCTGTGAGGAAGGCATTTTTTAGGTCGACGGTCTCGGGTAGTAGATAGACAACTTGAGTGTGACAGCAATGATAAATGTCTAGGTCCAGGTTGGTGATTCGGTATCTCAGCTTCGTCCAGGCGAATCGCTTGTGTCGAATACTGATTCTTGGCCAACGGGTGAAGTGCTAGAAGGAAACCAAGCGATGCGAGGTAGAAGGGTATGTGCCGGAAGCCGTTTACAATATTTGCCCAGCAAGCTCCGATTCGGATGTCAGAAGATGACGTGCATCCCCCAAAGGTGAAACGGCCCAGTCGTCAAAAGCGTCCAGCGCTCCGGGGGGTCAACCACAGGGACAAATAGCAGCAATGGTAATGAATACAAGCGCGGTGTCGCAAAAGCTGCAGGGCGATGAGTGAGGTGAAGGCGCCGTGAGTAATACCACCGGGTTCTCATATGTCTCAGCAGGATTGGATAATGTGTATATGTATGTAGGTAGGCGGGTAGACGAAAATCCTACTTGGTAGCAGTCGGAGAACCACCCAGCTAAATGAGAGGTTCGATGGGGGAATGCATGCAACTGCTGCGCTGCCTTGGCGCTTTGGATGGAATGTGCAGCCCCTCTACCCTCGGCCAATCCCGGGTAGGGCAACCCGCGCCCCCAGGTCCCGCGCTCGAGCGCTCACTGACGGCCCGCAGGAGGCGCCATTCCTTGCAAATACACGGGGTTTGATAGGTCCCCAGAGCATTTTAGTGGCTTCTAGGGCAGGCAGGCCAAGGCAAGCCGGCCGGGTGTCTACACTATAACTTCTTGTATGCCCCCCAGAAGCCGTCACCCAGCAAGGTCGCCTTCCTGCACGCCATTTCACAGCGCCTTAAACAGGGCAAGACGGGTGAGAGCGGATAGGCACTGTAAGGTGAATCGACCGATCCATCCATCCGAATAGCCGGTGCATCCTTCCCTACAGCAGCGGCTCTCTTCGTTTACTCCCTATTATCTCATAACCGAATTCCCTAAATATGTGGAGGCTCAGGCTTTCCTCTCCCCAATCTGCCCCCCTCCCCCGGCTGGACACGGGTTGTCTTCTTTCTTTCAGGTAAGTTTCTCACAGGAGGGCTTCAGGACCCTCACTTGCCTTATCTTTCCGTCTCCCCGGATTACCATAGCCGCGGGAGACATGGCCCCCTTGATAGAGGATAACGGCGGGTGTTGAGGCTATTATATTTCTCTTAGACCCTAGATCTCTCTTCATGAGTGGGATTCACACAACTTCATGGCCGAAGGAGGAAGAGGATTAGTATGTGCATGGGCGTAGTAAGTCAAATAGTACTCGAAAAACAACAACTCGTGCTGCACGCCTCCAGCGGGACAAATGAAATGAAAATTTACACCCTTGAAAATATTAGTCTAAAGACTTTAGGTATGTGCGTTGCTGCAAAGCGCTGACTGTCATGATCCGATGGCGGAATCCCTTCATATATAGCGAAAGACTTCGGAAATGATGGCACACAACCGTCGGTAATATGACGAAATTCGTCATATCCACAGCGAATCGTAGGAATTCTAGCCGACCAACATGAAAGCATACGACATGGTATAGCAAGGCGGTCGACTTTGTGCCCATCTATAACCTCTTCCCACAGAAGACGTTGGTGTGGAGTCCCACACAGGCCCGCGACAAGCTGTCCAGATTCTGAGCCACGAGAAGTCGACTCTCAAGTTGGATGTTGGAACTCAGCAGCCTGAGCCCGTCTGGTCCGTAAAATGAGTCAATCATCTTTCTAGACTAAAACCCTAGAAAGCCGTAACCTTTTCGTCCGTGGGCTTTCGCTGCTGGCCGGGTCTCACAAACCCGGCTCGGAACTTAGGCGAGATCTATACAAACCCGATCGCCCATCCAATAAAACCCGCAGCCCCAAAAAGAGCCGTTCGGATTGTGAATTATCTCCTATGCGACAGGCTTCAACTTTTGTAACGAAGTTGTGACTTATAGTTGGCGTTCTTACCGATCTTGACAGAGTCATAATCATTGTAAGTGAAGATAGATATATAAATATGGCCTCGTCACCGAAATACTTGCACGGCCAGCTTAACGACGGTACTTATTTATAAGCATAATATGTAATATAGCTATTGAGATCTGAATTATTACCTGTTATTTGACGCCAGAAAACTAGGCTATAATGCCACAAGTCTATCTCATCACCGGCGCCTCTACAGGCTTCGGGGCCCTCGCCGCCCGAGCGCTTGCTAAAGAAGGACACACTATCTTCGCGGGCATGTACTCGCATGACAGCAACACTAGCAAATTCGAAGAAGACGCAGCGGCCTTTGCGCACACCAACAATGTAGACCTACGCACCGTGCCGCTCGACCTACTCTCGCAAGAGTCAGTCGACGCAGCCGCGAAACATGTCCTCGACGCAGCCGGCCGTATCGACGTCCTAGTCCACAACGCAGGACACATGAATTACGGGCCGGCAGAAAGCTTCACAGCGGAGCAGTACCTGCGACTGTACGACGTGAACGTGGTAGGCAGCCAGCGGCTTAACATGGCAGTCCTGCCGCACATGCGGCGCGCGCGCCGGGGACACCTCGTCTGGATTGGCAGCTCGTCGACGTTCGGCGCCAATAGCCCGTTGCTGGGCGCGTACTTCGCCGCGAAGGCGGCGCAGGATAGCCTCGCGCAGTGCTACGCGGCCGAGCTGACAGTCTGGGGCATCGAGACGACCATCGTGAGCCCCGGCGTCTTCACATCAGGCACAAGTCATTTCCAGGACGCGGCAAAGCCTGGGCGCCCCGATGTCGCGCAGGAGTACGAGGACGGACCGACGAAAGGTCTTAGTGAACGGACGATGACGGGCACTGCGGCTTTGCCGCCCCCAGATGCGGATCCGAAGGTTGTTGCTGATGCGCTGGTCGAGCTTGCGAGGCTGCCGAGGGGAAAGAAGCCCTTTAGGATGCATCCGGATCCGTCGATGGGCGGTGGGCAAGCGGCCGCTTCGGTTGTGGATAACAATAAATTCAACCAGTACAGGAGAATGGGGATTACTGAGTATTTGAATGTGTGGCTATAATAGACAACCGTTGTATAAGAGTTTGGCGATGTCAAGGGGAATATTAGGGATGAAGCCACAAGAGTTTGATATATCGAGTTTAACAGTTCGTCCTTTTGCTTCATGCAAACTTAACCCGCAAGCCCCCTACCAGTAGTTTACATATCAAAAGGTTGATGTCGAATAGGGCATTCTACCCTACCTCTTCATCTACTGCATGTTCCGCCTGTCTTGATGAATAACGCTTTGGATCTCAACTCTTTCTTACTACCTCCGGTTAACTACTCAACCATTCTTACTATTCTTAATGTAGACTCGATATGCCCCTCACGATGGCGCGGCTGTCCCACCGAGCACTTCTATGCGGTCAAGGAAACCAGGATTGATCATTGCGTTGTGGAGCTCGCTGATCGTTGACATGCACGCCGCTGCCGGATCACCCGTCGCGGTGAGGCTACCGCCCCAGTACTCATTTCCAGGAAACGCATTTCCGTCCCAAGCGTAACTCAACACTAAAAGCTGATCGCTCTCATCGCCAACCAGCTTCTCCGCCGGATTGCGCCTAGAGAACTTGACGTTGACCTCTCGTTGTTGTGGGCCAACCTTCATGGTACGTTGGGACCAGCCGAAAACAGGTTGAATCCAGGCAAACTCCACAGTACCAATATTCGAAAGACTCTCGCCGAGCTCTGACAGTGACTCGAGGAAAGCCTGGACATACAGCAAAGGCTGCTGGGCGGCACTGCGCCATATCCACACGCCAAGGCCGAGACCGACGATATAGACGTAAGCTTTCTTTCCGACGGCCTTCGCGCGCTCATTCGCTTCCAGAAGCAGGATGTCGGCGGTGATGCGAATGCGCGCCTTATACATAGTAGTGTCGAAGTCGAGAGTTGGGTTTTTGGTCGGCCCAAAGAAGCTGTGGAAAATCTTTGTGAGCTCGGGATGCTGCCTCGGGTTGTTGGAGCTCTTCAACACGTGCACGGAGTCCATTCTGTCGCCCCTTTCAAAACGAGCGCCGACAAGTCCGATGATGATGCCGCGTGGCTCGAACGTGCCAGCCTCCCCCCGCCGACCCCCGTTGACCCGTCGCCCGTCATTGATGAAATAGCTCGGGCCGCTGACTCCCACCAAACTGCTCAGCATTATCTCGTCGTAGCTGAGGTATTCTTTGAGGAATAGATGCTTGTTGTTTATCTCGTCTTCGGTCCCAACATTGTCCCATTCCCTGTACGCGCTACCGATATGCTTGCCGCTGCGCAAGACTGTCGAGTCGCTCCCGCCCAGGAACACCAAGGCTCGCTTCTCTAACAGGCGAGCGACTTGTTGCTGCCATGTCCACCCATCGTGATAGAATGCCTTCTCTACGCTGCTGCCATGCGTCCTCTTATGCTCAAGAAATTGCTGTATGAGGTCAGGGAAGCGGCTATGAACCACAATTCGAGTGCTTAGCGCATCATTCTTGATTGTATCTGGGTCAAACTGGGTAACGCTATTCGAAGTAATTGGAGGTTCAACTCCTGGAGGGAAGGGTTGAAGGCCGAGCGACGCTAAGCTTTGTTCTGGAGCCATTACTTAGTTGTAGTGAGGGTGGATAGTATATTAGCTTAGCTGCTCTATTTTGAAGGAACAAAAGGCTTAAATCAGATGTTACTAAGAGTCTGACCAGAATACTAGTAGTAATTAATGATCTACTTTTATTCTAGAAAGAGCGGCTGAAAGTTGCCTTCATCGAAACGGCCCTGCTGCCTACTGCCTGCTGCCTGTTGGTGGTGGTGATCCGGGTGGTCCCATATATATTTAGCACCCTTGTCCTTCGGGGACCAATAGCCAATTTACGTCACTTCAATCCAACCATTTTCGTGCAAGTTAGCTCAGGCAAGTAATACTTCATTCAGATGTTAAGTACAGAGCTATCACCAACCTCAAACTTTCTCAACACCTGTCTAGGGAAGGAAAAAAAACTCCACATTTCCTTATTTCCACAAAACTGTCCCAGGTATGAACATGCAAGTACAGAACGAGCAATTAGCACAGCATCTGTATGTAATAACACCAATACTTCGTTCGCTGAAGTTGACATCGTAATGAATATTATACCTAGAAACCCATTGGCGGCCCAAAATAATCACCATCAGCTTTGAGTCAGGGCGATTTAACTATCTCCAACTGCTATAATTAGCTGCTTAAAAAAAGATGATTTTAGAAAATACCTCTCGAAATCACTATAACCGGCCTCTTATTTTCAACATATGCTCGAGAAAAAGATTACATTGCGACCACTATCAGGTAAAAACATTGAATTTGTTTGCTGCTACAGACAGCAGGGTACAACACCCCTATACGGGTAACAGAGAAAATGCTACTTCGATTTCGATGGTGTTCGTGCCATATTCTGAGCGACATTGTACTTGAAATGCTGCTGATCCAATATGAGTGGCGCTTTCAACTTAAGTCTCATGTGGAATGAGCCATAGAATTTTGAAAACTACAGGTACGCGCCCGTGATATCTGGAAAATGGTTAGAGTCGGTACCGACAATGAAAGATGTCGAGTACGTTACGCTTCCGGAGACGGAGTTTGAGACTGCAAATGCCAGTAAGAGCGTTAGCATTTGTAGTCGTTATAGCTACGTAAAAAATGAATTTGTCACTTTGCTAACTTTCTTGTTGGTAAACAGCATCGTAACACTCACCGAACATTCTTGACTCACCCTAAGGTTCATGACGAGATGCCAGATCCTTGCTAGAGTATTGAGGTAATACATGAGCATGGGTCACAGCTGACCATGTTTCGACGCCTAGCAAATACGACGATGATACTAAGCCATATTTCTCCTTAGACCAATACAGCTTCCGCCATGGCCATGCCCTTTAGCACGGCTACCTCGATAGCTCTGCAAAAGGCATATACATCGAGGCGCAAGGCAGCGAGGCCTTAGGCTGGGCAGCCTGTGTGAATGGTAGCGTTCTGGGCTCTTGCGGCGGGGCAACTGGTTCCCGCGTCGGGGATGCTACCTTCGACCTGACTGAAGCTATGCTTAATGTAGGTATCGTTATCTTCGTCTTACAAGAAACTCGGGCCTGGCTAGGACTCTGGCGCGTTAATCATTTGGTGCATCACTGATATAACTCTAGTCGACAGCGAGTCTAGTAGCTTTAGCAAGTAGAAGCTGGTTAGAATCGCGGAGCGGGCACATGACATCACTATTGATCCCATGCCCACGCAGTATATGAGGGTGGTATCACAGACAAACAGCTGGGTGGGTACCTGCCCGGGATGGACGACTCGGAGTGGGAAGAGAGCTCGCCAAGGGATGGATCTACTAGCGCTAAGGTCGAGTCCTACCATACCTATCTAGAACTACACACGACGGATAACCACGACGTCTCTCAGTATTCATTTCAACTAAGATAGTGCAGACAGCTCTGGCAAACTCCGGGTCGGGCTCCGTGTCCATGGATGCTAGTATGGCGAATACCTTCCCATATAAAAAAGACCTGGATAAGTTGTCGCGTATATACCGTTAATTATTATCGCATCGCCCTTCGATATTAATTTTGATGGTCACCATCTCCAACCGATAGACTAAAAGAACGTAGCACGTGTGTGTAGAAATGTAATTGAAAACGGTCTGTGAGGTATAAGTGGTAACTTATTATACTATCAATCAATTCAAACTTTATCTGAACCGCTTGACTCCGCCATTGTTCAATGTTATGGACAATACTCTAAATCAAACTTTCTCCCTTCGAGGATTTGCTAGGGAAACCAGATTAAGTAATAAGGGATTAAGATAAAATGTGGGAAATGGAATGATTAGGGTTGCTGCAAGTGGCACGCGGTAATTTTTATTTTTATTTTTATTTTTTATTTTTTATTTTTATTTTTTATTTTTATTTTTTATTTTTATTTTTTATTTTTTATTTTTATTTTTTTATTTTTATTTTTTATTTTTGGTAGAATACATCCTTAAGCAGCGCATAACCATACTAGAAAATTTTGTTTCGTTCACCAGTGCTAAATCATATGTGTTTGTAGCCTGGGATGTGCACGTGTTGAACTTTCCAACAAGTCTAGGAGTCTATGATTGCCCATTTACTACACACATTCACTGCATTCCCATATTGATATGTGAATGAAGACTGGCGCTGTATCTAGACTTATCGTAAAACTAGGTATCAGTCCGGGTTTCTGTGTAACGTGGCATATATCATATTATATTAGATTATAGTTGTTGTTACTCAGAGCGTTACGGCCATAAGGATCCTTCCTTAAAAAAAAGATTAGATATCTAGGATTAGGAGTTCTCTCCTCGTTCTTCAGTTCGCAATAACGTGTTTGAGGCAGTAGATATGCGTAAGCGACGTAAGAGAGCATGTGAATGCCACACCACACAAAAGTTATATCCCCGGTATACGCTTCGACCTCTTACATGAGCTTACTATTATAGAAGCGCATTCTACAGGTAGTTCGATTCAAATCCCGATACACATTGCGACTTCTCAGGACATAGTCATAACTCCCGGCTTGATGTTGCTTTTGATCTCCTCTTACCAGCATGATTATGATATAAGGTGTTATGTGTGACAACTCACATGCCATCAGACGTCGGTGAGCAAGATATGAACGACTTTGGACGTGGTGCCACCCTACTTGATTGCCATTTGTTGTTTCAAGGCTGCGCGCTTTCCATTGTTTCCTCGCCTTGCAGGCAAACATAGCCTGAAGCCGATCTAAGTGGTCTCCTTGGTGAACCTAGATTGGACATGAGTGTCGAATCCATGAAATGTATGGTACAGTAAAAGCAGCATAAAAGCAACTTAGACGTCTCCTTTCGAGCCTTCTCTTCTCCATCTTCATACAAATAATTACAGACAGTCATTGCCACTTATTCTGCTTTCTCTGATAGTCACTGAAAACCACGTCATAAGACAACCAACCAGATCGCTGAACAATACCTGCACGAAATAATCACAACCATCTTCTCCCAGATACACCATAACCATGTCCCCTCTCACCAAGATTATAGTCGCTCTCAGCCTCATTGCGGGCCCCGCTGCAGCTTTCTCCGGCGACATGATCTGGTTCAACCCTGGGCTTGGTTCCTGTGGTCAGACCAATAGCGACAATGACCCTATTGTTGCCCTCTCCCCTTCACAACAGTCAGGCAACTGCGGAAAGTCAATCAAGATACAATACCAGGACAAAACGGCCACTGCTCAGGTTGTTGACACTTGTGCTGGTTGCGGTTCGGGCTCCATCGACGTCTCCCCCTCCGTCTTCAAGCAGCTTGCCAACCTCGATCAGGGGCGTGTTGGTGTCACCTGGGAGCTCATCTAGGCGCTCTGGAAATATTATGGGGCTTTCATAAGTTCATTTGGAATAGGCGGGCCATTTTGGTGAGCTATATGGGGAGGCCTTCATATATTGAAATGTGGTAGTGTGATTGGTGGACTGGTCGAGTAGGTATGCATGTCGGTTATAAAGCTATTATTTCATCGGGTTGTTCTACTAGTTATCATTATCTACGCTCTTCACGGAATAAATTTTTGGAATCACAGCTTTTTGATCAAGTGAATACCCATTACTCGGAGTAAATCCAAGGGATGGCTCTGTTTCCAGCATACCCCTTTTGGTGGTGCAACTACACTGCAGTTTGTAGTATCCGAGATTGTTGAAAAGTAGCTCGAACAAAGAATTTTCATATGCTTTTTATTTCTGTAACTAGTAGTATAAGCTGTGGTTAAGACAAATAAGAAGCATTATAGCAGGATACCAGTCACTTTTTTTGTCACACTAAGTATTGTCGATAAAGTTTCACGACAGCTGGATTTATAATAATTATTAGCAAAAGCAAATAACTATAGATAGTAGCGTAATTTGAGATTATATAAATAAATGCTGTACTAGGACCGCTATATGCGTCATCTTCGTCTGGATCCCGTATCGTAAGACTTTTAGATTCTATTGCTTCGGAGTCGAAATGATCGGATCTCAGATCTTTTACATCAGTACTGGCTTCAGGCGTGAGTAGCTCTTGACAGTGGTAATCCATTGTAATATATGCACAAAAGGTTGAAGAATGGCTTGGTTGATTTGAACAGCCATGAATACAGCGTACATATTTGCTGTTGTCCCTAAGTCCTTCAAGCGGTTAGTATCCTATATCCAACCTGAATTTCCGGATTACAAAGAAGAGTTTTAATCTGGATATGTAGATAGATAAACCAGGAATCACTAATTCTGGCCTACCCTCAACTAAATTTTGCACGATTGGGAAAATCCTTGACGGAGAGCAAACGTCTGGTCTCTTACAGAGTATTGCCTCTTTGTGCCTAGGATAGTTTTAGTATTAGTGGCTGTTGGTTGCATTTGATACAAAGCGACTTAGTTGACGTAGGGTAGTTATTTCTTTAAAACGTAAGGCCGCTTTTTCCCCTGCTTACCTTGGTGTAGTTGATGGTTTACTCAATTATACAAGTTTGAAAGCTCACACATAACTTAATTTCTGAGCTAGAATTCGGCGGGCCATTCTCATTTGATACAACACACTTTTTCTAGCCAACACACTTTCTTCTCTCGTTAACATGCTCTAATGTCAATAAGGAGCAACGTTATTG
This sequence comes from Xylariaceae sp. FL1651, assembly GCA_025201745.1. Classification (NCBI taxonomy): domain Eukaryota; kingdom Fungi; phylum Ascomycota; class Sordariomycetes; order Xylariales; family Xylariaceae; species Xylariaceae sp. FL1651. The sequence continues at coordinate 146,598 of MU624244.1, forward strand.
GATAGTTTGAATCGAATGAAAGAGGACTATATGAGAGTGGAGGAATTATCCAGTGCCTATGCATCTCGTTTGGAATGAGAGCCTAGTGAGTGCTAGGTGCAGGACTTATGGCTTCATAATTGCTTGCTAGGGCCTAGGCGCCATGTAGAACTTGGTGCAGTTCTCTTACCAGACACCTTGTTTATTGGTGACTCGAAACAATAGCGGTAGGGACCGTAATTAAGGCCAATAATAATATTAAGAGGCAAAACTACTGGAACACATTGAGGTGTACTACAGAAGCGCAGTGTATTTGCACCACCAAAGGAGATATGCTAATACCATACGCATCCCTTGGATTTGCTGGTAAACAGAAGAGAATACACTCAAACTAAAGGGTTTAACTTGATCAGAAAGTTATGGTTAGATAGAATGTGGTTTATTAATGTGCCAAAAGAGCGTTAGTTGCGCTAACCAATAGAACAACGGCGTTGAAATAATGGCTTCATAACGGACCTGTGTACCCACTTGACCAATCCACCAATCACACCACCCCATTTTAGTAGTTTATATAGTAGAACGACCATAGGTAAAGCTGAAATACAGTAGTAAGCTGAGTACGTAAGGCGGATTCGCGCCCTGCGCCCTGCTCGTCGGGCGGTCAACATTTGCACGGCACGAACAACGTTGCCGACGGCAATACCTTACGGGACCGTCACGTAAGAGAAGAGACTAAGTACCGACTTAGACCAAACACAGGCAGAGACCATGTACCTTGTCATCTTTCCGCAACCCACAAGACCTGCTCAGCCGAAGGCTGCAGGAGGGACAAAACGTTAGCAGTAGGTGTGCTAAAAGCGAAAACTGCACAGATGTGCTTGGCATATGCATAGAAATGGTGAGTGCGAGTCACTAAGGAAGGGACTAGAGGAAACCCGATGAATTCACCTTCCAGACCAGTCAAGATACTGTATTTAATTACTTTTCGCAAGTCAGAGCTACTGTACAGGATACTGGAGCTAGTATCCCCACTATCATTTACTATGTATAGAACACCGTAATTGACCCGCTTATATACCAGCCAAGCTTAATCATGAGTCAGCAAGCCTCATAATACGCAGGTAAAGGTGCACCTAAAACGAGTATGTATAGTCCCCGGGTTTTAGTCTAATGCTCTTACATTACTTCTATGTTAGTTATCACCTACCCAGGTAGTATCAGAAGGTGCACTAGTACGGTGAGGACCGCCCATGGTTAAGTAACCACGGAATACCGCATGCAAGAGTCTGGGGGAGCTGGTGCGGGTATATGGGGACAAGGCTTAGAACTTTACACAGAAAATGGAACTATGTACATTGTCTTTCTGTTATACTTGTATTAATAGTCCTATGCAGCCGAATGCAATATCCAGATCGGAGCCGCAGTGGACCTCAAACAATTCGAAGCGCAGGGACACAAAGAGTGCAATGCATTGTACATACAAGCCCCAGCTAGCTTGCTAGCTAACCTGGGCTGGGAAGGCAGACAGACAGCGGTTTTCCTTCGTGTATCCACGTCCACTTTAGTGCATCGGTTACACTGATAAGCGAGGCGGTGAGCGAAAATAGTTAAATTATACTATCCTAAATTCAGCCGCTACCTTATATGTTGTATTAGAAGCATTTCACCTAGAAGAAACGGTTTTGGTGTAATTTTCAAGGGCTTGGAGTGAACGGAAGTACAAGTGGTATGTAAGTGCTGAGAAAGAAGTTATTTAGTTAGAGTGATGATTTTAACCATTAATTGAAATGTGGTGACAGGCATGCAGGTAATTATGGCTGGTTATAGGCGAGTGAATAGTCGGACTATTTTCGCTCACTGTCTTGACTAGTCCGTAGGTAGTAAACAGTACATGTGGGGAGGGAAGAGACACTTTTGGAGCACATGATGAGCCTCGGGAGGAATGATGCACCTACTTGTACTGGTGCCTTGCTGCATCTATCCTCAAGGTAGATATGTATATAATTTAATTGCTACATAGTCTACTAAATGTCTTACGGCTATCAAATTATACATTTATATAATGTTGGTATAGCCTGTAGACTCTAAAAAGGGGCCGAGGCTACTCTACCTATTACTGCGTAACTACCTATGTATCGATTTTTTTATTGTCTCCAATCCCGAAATACAAAAGCTCTATTTCTTTATTCTGGTGTATACTAGTTTCATCCCTACCTATTATTTTTTACAGGTACAGTTAGCTCTCACATGGTGTGATAGACGTAGTAATGTATGTAGTATTGCAGGTGTAGAGTCGCAGTGCACGTAGAGTTAAAAACACAATATATATCCACCTGGTAGCCTACACTAGGTAACTATCGTGTAGGTGATGGGCTAGGATGAGTATTGATGTCGTAAATGTTATGGAGACCGAACATTGTGACCACTGTCGAAACTGTTTAGTTTTTGCACTGTCTCTTTCCGTGCCTCCATCAGTGCTACAAAATGACTTGCACATTGCAAAAAGGGAACCATCTAGTGAAAGTATGGCTTTGATTTCTTGTTATACGTCAGGTACTCTGTAATGTTTATTTAGAGCAATTTAAAGGTGCGATATCTACATGTATTGATATTGTTGAAGAACGGTGGTCTGGCACTGTAGCTGGCCCACTAGTCAGAAGACCCTTAAATACTATACTTGGTATCGCGTTACTAATACATATAGTAGCTACACGGTATCACACCTTCCTTCCGTGGTGTGGCGAGATAGAAAGAACATTCCTTACGAAGTCTTTGCACTAGACAAGGGTTTTCCCCAAGAGTTCTATTTTGGCAAAGTACCATGAGTTCTGCGTTAGGTAAGGTTTAGTACACATTCCTTCGGGTATGCAGTGTGGAGTGCCAAGCAATATCCACCAGCTAAGTAAGGCTCTTCGCTTACATGTACTTCCAAGCATCAATATTGCCATATGTACAATACGTAGTAATAATAGTATACCTCGTTATGTTCTGGATTTTTCCGCCTGCACAGAACGCAACTTCAATACCGAACGTGAATCCTCGACGTCGGTCTTCGGTATGCATAGGGTTACGGAATCTGCTGATCAGCCGGCATGTACAAAGAGAGAAGAGTACTGGATAGTACGTGTACACTATTACTGTTGCTTGGTTGTGACAGGGTGGGTGATAAAATTACTGCTGGGTTGGCTGTCGGCGATGATACCCGTAAAGCTCATTTAAGGTAGTCGGTTACCGGGGAAGATTGATCAGGGCATGAATGTCTAGATCGCCTAGCATGTAAGGCACCCGGGAACCCCAGGAACCGGGCTACTGCGTAAGTATACGCAAAATGCAAGTCACACAGAGTACTGTACAGATCATACTCTAGCGTACTGTATAGCACTAATAAGGTATGATCTGACTGATCTTAGAATCCAACCTGATCCCATCGGCTGAGCCTCGCCTGCCCGGGGACCATCCCCTAGCCAATCAGGCATGCCGCCCTGAACGCCATGCTGACTATCTCATTTCCAGAGGTGTCATCCTTGGCCACCCAAATTTGGAATCTCACGACATACGACAAGATAGGCAAGACGAAGTGCTCTGCATCGAATTCAAGCATGTATCTGTTGCATTACTCTACAGCACTCCACTACCACCACGGCTGAAATTACTTCAATGTGTGTTGTACCTGTACCTATCACTCGCAATCTGCTACTGGTGCACGCTTGCTTGTTTCTTGTCCTTGTTCTTGTACTTGTACCTATGCTTGGCATCAGAGGAGCTAGCAGGCCAGCCTTCACGTGGGGCCCCTCTTCCCATGCAGGTGGCTTGGACGACAGGTCCGTACGTGAGATGAAGTATGCAGTGTCGCGTGCAGCAACAGTAGACATCAACGTCGGTGATAGGAGCAATTCTAGAAGCCTGTCCAAGAGGGGGCTGAGGCGATGGACTGTCGGGTCTGTATATAAGGGAACAGTAACCCTCGTGATGGCGTCTTTTTCCTCTCTCTATCCTCATCCTCGTCGATCACTGCCCATCTCTGCTTCGTCCAGCCGCTCCTTTCGGTCCCTTTTCCTGTACATAGTTCCTCATCTTCTACACGAGTACCCACCTCAGCCGCCAACATGAAGTCTGCCGCTGTGCTCTCCCTAGCCGCCACGGTCGCCGCCGCCGCCGTTCCCTGTGCCGCCGTCCCCCACGGAGGAGGTCCCGGCAAGCACCACCAAAGCTACCCTACCACCACCATCGCTGGCATCGAGGTTGTCGATACCCAGATTGTCCGCGATGCCCGCAAGCTGATCGAGACCTCGGGCTTTCACGACTACGTTGTCAAGCACATGATCCGATCTTGGCTATATGGTGCCCAGCAGCTCAACCAGAACGAGACACTCAAGGCCCTAGTCGACCCCGAGGCCCAGGCCATCACCATCCTACTACACGATCTCGGCTGGGACATGTCGCCCAACTCGCCTTTCACCACCAAGACCGACCGCTTTGAGGTTGACAGTGCCAACGCTGCTCGTAGATTTGTCGAGAACCACCCCGATGGCAAAAAGTGGAGCGCGGACAAGGTCCAGCAGATGTGGGATGCCATTGCTCTCCAGGGCGCCTACGGTATCGCCCAGTACAAGGAGCCTCTGATCTGGGGTTCTATCCAGGGCATAGCAGTCGACTACCGGGGGCCCTTCTTCGGCATCAACCAGACTATTGTCGACCAAGTAACCGCCGCGTACCCCAATGATGACCTCCTCTACGGTACCAACGAGACCTTCAAGTGGTTCTGCGAGTACAAGCCCGAAACTACCTATGGTGAGTTTGGCCTCTTCTGCTTCAGCTCTCTTCAAATATTGTGCGTTCCGGACGGCAAGCTGACCACCTACCTTTCATAGACACATGGGTTGAGAACTGGGGCAACTACTTTGTCCCTGGCTATAACCCCGTTCCTTATCGCCAGGTCGACCAGTTCCGCACCGTCTTCGGCAAGAACTGCCTCCCTTAAATCTACTTAGATCTGCTGCCGACGGAGTAATTCGCCAAACTACTCGATTTGTATTTTGACGACCTAATCAATTTAATGTATATACATTTTTTGGAGTGGGTGGTGATAGATAAAAAAGAACAAGACGCAGTATTATTGCCGATCCCTGGTTTCCCATTGGTACTGATATGTTCTGTGATTGCATTCGTCCGACATTTTCTAATTTGTATTCTGCTTAGCTGGTGCTTGTCATCGGATAGTTGCATGCAAACATAAGAAAAGTCTATTGTCTTTTGTTGTTTCCTACGAGTGTCTGGTTCAGTTTATATGCAGATAATGCAACCGGAGTTAGCTTATTTGCATCACTTCTGATCTCCCTGACCGTCTCGGCCGCGAACTGGCTTATTGAAGTAGTTCATAGGCTGCCTCATCTTTTCGGTTTGGGGTATCTAAAGACAGTGCTTAGGTTCTCCGTCCTCACAATTTAGAGCCCATTTCTGGTGATTGCAGACCACGTCGCGTTCATGATGAAGATAGTGTGAGAGTTGGTATAGAGGGGGATGCACTGCGTAGTAACCTTATTCGTAGACATGCATGTGTATTCTTGCTGATAACAGTACTTGCCATAATCATATGCACCTCATACATTAATGCGAACAACCTCCGCGTGGACTACTACCTGGGGCTGAGCCAGACGGGGTAGTATATTAGGGTTGAGTTGAAAAGGAAGATAAGTACCGGGCGAAGTCGTGCCCTTGGATCAATGTGGGATTGTGAATGATTATATGTCCGATGTCGCATGGTATTTAGATTTCCCCACTGGAAACATTGGATATTGGCCGTACGTACAATAGAAGTCCGTGGTTGGAGATTTGGAGTATATGTAACTTACAACGAACATACCCAGAAGGACGAGGCAACACCCCCAGGTCAAATCGCTCGCAGCGCAAGGTGGGCCGCTATTCATTGTTGGGAGACAGAGCCTGTACATCAAGTGTTTAACATTCCCTAGTCTTGGAATCACTCGGTAACATGCCTGCATCATCGCTGAAAATTGCCGTCATCCCCGGCGACGGCATCGGGACTGAGGTCATGCCCTACGGAGTCCGATGTCTCCAGGCTGCCGCCCAAGCTTTCGACCTCTTCCTGGAGCTGGAAACTTTTGACTTTGCTAGCTGCGCATTCTTTCAGAAGCACGGGGAAATGCTGCCGCCCGACTGGAAGGAGACGCTTTCTCAGTTCGACGCTATTTACTTTGGAGCAGTGGGCATGCCCGATCTTGTGCCTGATCACATCAGCTTGTGGGGAAGTCTCCTCAAGTTTCGCCGCGAGTTTGATCAGTATGTCAACCTACGGCCGTGTCGCCTGATGCCCGGCGTCCGCTGTCCGCGTGAGTCGCCGTGTTTTCTAATCCGGACACAACAAACTCCCCTTTCTCAGCACGGTCCAATCTGGCGCGATAGTCACTGATTCGAGCTGTTGCAGTGGCTGGGCGCAAGGCGGGTGATATTGACTTCTGGGTCGTCCGTGAAAACACCGAGGGAGAGTATAGTTCCATCGGAGGCAAGATTTTCGAGGGCACAGACAGAGAGACCGTTGTCCAGGAGACAATCATGACTAGGACTGGCGTAGACAGGTACAGTAAAAACCATCAGTATATCGCATGTCTCGACGAGTACTGCACCTCCGGATCTTCCCCCGCGACGCTCACCAACTTCTAAGGGTGCTTCGTTACGCCTTTGACCTCGCCCAGAGCCGCCCGCGCAAGCGACTGACGAGTGCCACCAAAAGCAACGGCATCAGCATCACCATGCCATATTGGGACGAGCGGGTTCGAGAGAGTGCGTACATCCCCTTGCCGTCCAAATGATCTTTCTGTCCATAGCCATACAAGGGAGTTTGCCTTCTCAGCCGCCATGTCTATGCCTCTTTGGTTTGTTGTTCCGCTGGATCCAGAGTGGCCTAACTCCGCGCGACTGCAGTGGCGCGCAACTATCCTGACGTTAATCTGGACAAATACCATATCGACATTCTGACAGCCCATTTCGTACAAAAACCTGAGGTGGGTTGCACGGGATTTTCAGCCCATCCTTAGATACCATTCACATCCCCCTAATGTACTCTCAGGCTAGGGCTGACGTAAGGATAGATCTTTGATGTTGTTGTCGGAAGCAATCTGTTTGGGGACATCCTCTCCGAGTGAGTGTCTCGCGTTCAGTGTAGCCCTTGGGTCTGCAGCTGGGAGTTCAAGAAGCTCTTTGAGTGTTCGAATTAATCAAGCTCGCTGCTAAGTCTCGATACATAGCCTAGGCCCAGCTTGTACTGGTACAATCGGCATCGCGCCATCAGGGAATCTCAATCCGTCCGGGGAGTTCCCAAGTCTCTTTGAACCAGTGCACGGAAGTGCACCAGGTAATCCTTCTCAACAACTTTCCCTCTAAGAGACCTGGGCCCTTGAAGCATCTACTATTTATGATGGAATTTCCACCAAGGTCCTTCAACTTCAAAATAGCCTTGGTTGTTCTACTATGTGTTCCTGGGGCAGCTCGACATAATCCTTTCAGTCACTGACTTCTTTTTCTGTAGATATAGCTGGAAAAGGCATTGCCAACCCCATTGGCATGATAGTAAGTAATTTGTGTTTATAGTATGATCCAAACATCCTCCCCCCTAAGGTTTCAACTTCGCCTAAGGGCAGTACACATCCTCCTCGGGGCGAGAAACAGTGACTCGTCTCTTTTGATGTCGTGAGCGCAACTATTTAACTGCTTATCTATAGTGGGCCGGACAGATGTTACTCCAACACTTTGGATTTACAGACGCAGCCCAGGCCGTGCTCCGGGCTATCGAGAATGTTTGTAAGTCATTTCTGGTGTCATTTTCTTCCCGTCTAGGCCATCGGCAGGAAGAATATTCCTTTGTCCAAGCTGCCTCGATACCTTTAGAGTTTAGCATGCTCTCCAGACTTTCTGTGATTCCATTCAAAAGAAAACCTACTGACTCCAGATGGTAAAGTGGCCCGCGGTGATATGGAAATAATTACCGCTGACATGGGCGGACGTGGTACTACGAGGACCTTAGGGGAGGCTATCGAAAGAGAGATTCGATACCCATCTTAAGTGGTACGAATGATAACGCTAGCTTTAATGCTAGTCGCGCGGTGTTCGAGAGTCACCATCTTATCTATCAACTCGGCAAGTTCTAGAGATTCCAGTTTACTACAGAGGTTGGAGTATAATGCATGGCTCTTCTTTGCCCTGCTACTCTACTGTACGGGATATATGTCTTAAAGGGGAGCTCTTGCGATAGTATGGCTAATATCTCATACTACGAAAGATGGGTGCAGTACATGGTCTATCAAAGTTGAGCGGTATTCATTCACATACAAGATAGACTTAATTTGTCTTTTCGTGTGCCTAGGAGAGACAGGCTCGATCCTTGGAGCCCGCCATAGCCAGCAGCGTCTTGGGTAATGGCCGATAAGGAGACAGTGGCCAGGTAATAACAGGTGCACTGCGCGTTCTTGCGCATGTACTAGTGGGTGGGTTCATTGATGATTGATGAGACCATTACCGTGTAATTACCTCGCTGCTCTATTGCCGATCCTGTTATGGCTCTCATGGGAATCCATCGATAGCTCTTTGGCCATGAGAGGACACCCCTGCCGTCTCTGAAATCTCCGTAACGGCTGCTGTCGTATAAGTTTAGGCCGAATCTACCGACTGATGAGGTAGCATTGCAGAGAGCACGGTATACACCGAAGAACGCACGCCATCGTTGGTGCGGCCGGACGGACCCACGGCCAACACCGAGCTGACGCGGCTTTCCGGCGTTCATGATCTGGCGATAGGACTGCAGTGAGATATCGAGATGATTTGCATAAATGTTTCTTTGCTGTTAAATTCCTTACCGCTCTCCTTCCTAACTTTCCTATTGTCGCCTTCCCTTAGATATACTAAAGCTATTGTCGTTGCCATCAGTGTCCTCTAGTCAGGAGTTTCAGTGGACAGGAAGATCATGTCGGCCACAACGAAGCTGGTGAAAATCGGCTTGTGGTGTATGCTCACGTATGCAACTGCGGTTTATGGCAGTGTTGAGAATAACTCCAATCCCAACTTCATATTTATTATCACCGACGACCAAGATCTCCACCTGAATTCGCTAGATTATCAACCGGCTGTGCAACGGTATTTTGCAGAGCAGGGCACGTTCTTTAGCAAGCACTATTGCACTGTAGCCCTCTGTTGCCCTTCGAGAGTGTCACTGCTCACGGGCAGAGCTGCCCATAACACGAATGTAACGAATGGTAAGTGCCGCTTGATAATCCCTAATTCTTCTTCGTCCCGTCTCGTTTCGTAAACCCAGTCATCTCTAACATTTTCTATTGCAGTGTCGCCACCATACGGTATAAAGTGCTTCCCCTCGAACGAGAGTTTTGAGTGGATGGCTCACAGTGACTATTAGGCGGTTATACTAAGTTCATATCGGGAGGATGGAATGAAAAATATCTCCCCGTGGTTAGTCATTTAAGCCATGGGCATCCTTCATCTCCTCTTTTTTCTCAGGGACGCCCTGTTTTCTAATTTCCATTCTATCACAAACAACCCCCCCTTTTTTTCTCCAGACGCCGAATAAACACGCCATTTACCTATCCTCCCTGTATCGTCATATTATTGGTCTACAATGAAGTTACCCACGATCTCGAAAGGCTTTGCTGACTGCATGGTGTGAACAGTGGCTTCAGGAATATGGCTATAATACATATTATACAGGAAAATTGATGAATGGACACTCAACGGCCACCTACGATGACCCATTTGCGAAAGGCTGGACTGCGAATGATTGTAAGTAGAAGAAATAGGCGGACAACGGGAGCTGACTGTAGTGCCGTAGTCTTCCTGGACCCTAATACCTATATGTATAATAACGTGACGATGCAGCGGAACCAAGATCTGCCCCTAAACTACCCAGGCCAATGTACGTATATTAGTGTCGTTTGTCTCCTAGTTTGGCGAATTTTGACTCCTATATGCCATCTACTCCTACATCCTCTCGAAACCCTCTCAGAATGAGTTGGATGTTAAGTGCAAGCGGTAGTCGCTCACTGCTAATTTCGAATAGATTCTACTGATCTCGTTACCAACAAAACGTTGGGTTTCCTAGACGACGCCATCGCGGCAGCGAAGCCCTTCTTCGTCGGCGTTGCGCCCATCGGCCCGCATGCTCAGACTGGGAGCCGAGGATGGGATCCCCCGGTGCCGGCTCAGCGCCACGAAGACCTCTTCCCGGGACTCAAAGCTCCGCGGACAAGCAACTTTAACCCAGATGTGCCCAGCGGTGGGGATTGGATACGCCGGCTTCCGCAGCAGAACCAGAGCGCCATCGACTATAACGATGACTGGTACCGTCGACGGATTCAGTGTTTACAGGCAGTCGACGACCTTATCGAGTCAATCATGGGTCGGCTTGAAAAAAGCCCTGCCGTTCTTGAAAACACATACATAAGTAAGTGATTGGTTAAATATCTCATTCTTTGCCATTACCTTCCTATTAGCCCTCTTCCCCTCTCCCTTTGTGTTATTGTTTTTCAGATGACTTATATAATATTACCGCACCCTTTCAAGTCTCCGCCATAGCCTGACATAGCGACATTGATATTGATCTTACTTCTTAGTTTACACTTCGGACAACGGGTACCACATTGGCCAACACCGCTTGCCGCCAGGGAAAACCTGTAATATAGAGGAGGGTAAGTGATATCTTCGGGCTCGCCATATCCTCCTTGGGCCAATTTCAGGAGCAAAAGTGGTCACTGCGTGTGAACTCTTATCCACGTTCGCTATCATACTCTCGAAACACCTAAGGCTTCTACCGTAGCGGCAAATCACTGAATTTCTAAATCCTCTAGATTACAATATTCCCTTCTTCATCCGCGGTCCAGGGATTGAAAAAGGTGGAGTTGTGTCTCTCCCTACGTCACACACAGGTACGTAATTTGCACGCGCAATACTCTGCTGCTTTGGCCTGCCTGGAGGAATATGGGCTTGCTGGTAGAGGGCGACCAAAAGTCACATACGATATGATGATCGACGACTATCATAGCTGATATATTCTTACAGATATTGTGCCCACGCTGTTCACGCTAGCCGGCATACCTCTACAGGATGACTTTGACGGCGAGCCTATGCCCCTAACTTCCCAACAGCAAACCGCCTATAAAAGTGAACATCTGAATCTTGAGTTCTGGGGACGCGCTGACCCCGAGGGAGCGTATGGCGGACGTATGTCGACAATGTTCCCCTTTTACTGAGCTCAATATCTTATGTCGTCTTCTAGTCGGTTATTCCCCCAATAACACATATAAATCACTACGGATCATGAGCAATGACTACGATATTGCCTACACGATTTGGTGCACGAATGAGCACGAGCTGTATGACATGAGGGTACGCCGTATTGTCATCATAAACGTCCACACTATAGGCCTGTTTTGCTAACACTTCGACCCAAGACCGACCCGGGCCAAATGAGTAATCTGTACGGCACCCAGGGACAATTATTCGGTTGGGATGTCGGTAAAGTTACCAATCGTATTGACGCCTTGCTCCTGACGCTCAAGGCATGCAAAGGCGTTGTCTGCCAGAGGCCGTGGGCGACCCTGCACCCTCAGGGCAATGTCAATAGTCTCTCTGATGCGATGAGTCCGGCTTTCGACGAGTTTTATGACGAGGAACAGCTCAAAGTTTCCTTTACAGCCTGTGCGCTTGGCTATCTCGCCGAATTTGAAGGGCCGCTCCAGCCCATCGCCTTCGAGTGACACGATGATGCTCGGATCCGGGCTGAGGACGAGTCAAGGATTGGTCTGAACTCGAAAGTAGCGTGGTGAACGGCCTGTTTAACCAAGTGGGATTTCAATCGCGTCGTCTGGCTGGTCAAGCTCTGTGTACATGTTGTTGGTAGGTATTCCGTGATTTACACCTCGTCCTTGGTAATAATAATAACGGCATGAACACAAGCTATTTACATAATTACCTATGCCATGGATTATACGCTATGACACCCCACATGCCGCTGGGTCATGGAAGACCGCAATGAAAAATCTCGTAGTCCTTCTATAGTATCGTGTAAAACACTGTTCGTGTTTAGAAGAGAACAATGGCTATAGTAATCTTCATGAAAAGGGAAGACCATTGCTAGTGATTTCAACTAAATGACGAATAGTTACGTGGTGGCATCTGAGTGAGCATTAAGTCCCCAGTGTCAGTATTCATTGGTTCTAGTCTGGTAGTAACGACGGGTAAGAGACTAAGAGGCTTATCCCAAGCATCTGACTCGTCGCCAACGGAATTGGCCGAGTTCATGTGACACTGCCCAGGTGCCCATGGGAGCAGCCATGTCAACCAGCATGTATGTAACTCAACGCTCGGCATGTCACATTCTTTTCGCTTGTCTCTAGGGTATGGCAAGTCAGAAAGGTCCTTTCTGGGTCTTATTGCCGACATGTCCGAAGCAGCCCAGAGAGCCATTGTGATTCCAGATCAGTTGATCTGGCCGTGTCATGTCAGTCAGTAAGTAGCACATGGGGGGGGGGGCCCCCCCCCCAACACAGCGGAGGAATCTAAGAAAGATAAGTTTGGAGGGTGATG